>PVKE010043149.1:0-13472 GCA_004027555.1 Craseonycteris thonglongyai | reverse complement strand
TTCATCTTCTAATTGTGGATATCATTTTATTTTTTCTCCTTTTTCTCTTCTGTTTGCTTATACCTGACACACATTACAAGTTCTCTGAAGACAGATTTGTTCACAACTCAGCAAGTCTTTATCATTTAAATAACACACTTGGTAAGATCATTTAAAGACATGGAAAAGATAATACTGGTCTTCTTAAAATCTGCTTTTAATTTTTTTATCTTAGATACGCATTCCAGTTTTCCTGATGGTGAACAAGTAGGCCCTGAAGATCTCAGCTTCAGTATGGATGAAAACAGTGGAAGGTAATTTTCAAACCAAGAGGACTGACTTGCAAGCTATCGTGAACCTGAAATTTGCTATAATTGGTGCTTATTTTGTCATAAGATAATCATATTTGGTCTCATATTTTTAATCATATCTACCTGAAATAATAATTCTCAAACTTTAGTAACTAGCACAGTTATAGTCTAAGACATCAGTACACAGGAAACAACAGAGTGGGAAGAATTCTGTGTAATGTAATGAATAAGTGTAGTTCTTAATTTAGTGAAATAGTATATTGTATTTATAAAAAGCCATTTGTCTGCTATAACAGAATGGCAGTAAACTTCCAGGAAATGTACCTAGACATAGTGCATGTGCTCAGAAATCTGCACAGTATCAGAGCTCTTCTGTTTTTGGCTAGATGCTCATTTGTGTTTAAATGACCACTTTTATGTTTTGGGTTTTAATTACACTTTGTAGTTTCATTAGTGCCCATAGATTAGTGAACAGAAAAATTACTTATGTATAGATTCTGTCCCATAGACACTATATGTGAATAGCTGAAGTAACACTATATTGAACCTTTTCTTTAGAGTATGTTGACTGACTAAAGCTAACTTATTAATTTCTTCTTGTTTGTTCAAATGTAGGCACACTGATTAATGGCCCATAATTTTTTTGTTGTGGGACTTTTACAAATGTTATTTTAAATGAATTAAGTTAATGTTGATTGGTTATGTTCCTGGTCATGTGACTATATGCAAGATCATTTAAAATTATTTTTTTCTGCCTCTTACTAAAAACTAAAGTGTGAGAAGTATTTCAAAACCCTCTTTTCTCCTTTATTTTCATTAGTTGGGCATTGATTTCAGTGTAAATACATTTAAAAATTCATACATAATGCACAGTGGTTCACATGAAACTGTGGCATAAGTTTTACTTTCATACCTGGAATTCACCCAAAATAATTGCCAAGCTTTGCCATTGTGCTCCTGCCTTTGTGTTTGAGCTACTATACTGTTTGTGAAAATTACACTGAAAGTTGGAGACTATTGAAAAAGCATGACTATATATACGTGTGAGAGGCATCTGCTTATATTTTACTTAATGAATAGTGCCCACTTTTCCTTGTCTGTTGTCTTGCTGATTGCTGTGATTTATGGTTTGCTTTTGTTCAAAACAGTTTGCACTTTTTGGTTAATAAAATGAACTTGAGAAGATATTATGCCTCTGCAGTTTATTAAAGTGGGACAGGAAGACCCCCTTTGTTTACTTTTGATACTGTCTATATATTATAGAGGCTGTTGAGCTCTGTTTATAATTAGTAAATGCATGGGGAAATTAGGAGATTTATTTATAATCTTCACAATATACGAGGTCTGACAATTAAGTTTGCAAACTCATCCTAGAAAAAGTGCTACATACCCATTGCTGAATATCACTACAGTCACTTTTGAAGTACTAGCTGTGCACTGACAGCAGCACCTAGTCCACCCTACAAAGCAATTTTGGAATTTTTTTTCTGGAATGGTCATCTGAGCCATCATCATACTACCCTTGATGTCAGAAATGTCATCAAAATATCTTCCTTTCAATATTTCCTTTATCTTCTGGTAAAGAAAAAACATCATTGGGGGCCATATCAGATGAGTAGGGAGGGTGTTCCAATACAGTTATTTGTTGATTGGATAAAACCTCCCTCATAGACAGTGCTGTGTGAGCTGGTGTATTGTCGTGATGTAAGAGCCATGAGTTGTTGGCAAAAAGTTCAGGTCATTTAAACCTAACTTTTTCACACAGCCTTTTCATCACTTCCAAATAGTAAACTTGCTTGACTGTTTGTCTAGTTGGTACAAATTCATAATGAGCAATCCCTCTGATATCAAAAAGGTTAGCAGCATCATTTTGACTATTGATTTGGACTGATAGAACTTTTTTGGTTGTGGAGAATTGGCTGACTTCCATTGTGCACTTTGATGCTTTGTTTCAGGGTCACTTTGGTATACCCATGTTTTATCACCAGTGATAACCCAAAACATCATCTTGCCTCTCCAAAAAGTCTTGGCAAGTTCCGACATTCTTATGACAGCACGCAAAAATATGCAACGACAATAATGAACTCGAGTAGGCAAGATTGCCACATGACATGAATACAGCTGTGAGACACTGATATAACAAGATTATGAAACCTTACTGAGTTGTTTGTACAGCACTGCCAGTATAAGTGCATGGTGGCAAGTTCGCAAACTTAATTGTCAGACCTTGTATGTGGTCCTTTTTCTCATTAAAAGTTAGTTGGAAATACTTAAGCACTATATACTCTTCGGAAAAGTAAAAATTTAGCATCTTGTTACTAACACATTAGCATAGACATGCTATTGTATAGTTAGTATTAGGTAGTTTATCATGAAATGATCTAAAACATTACTAATAAGGTTTTTAACACATTTCATTTTCTATTAGATGGAAATGTATTCATGTTCATTACATTTTTTATGAGGTCATAGTTTTAATCCAGTTTTCTTATCTCTACATTATAATGAATGAAACTATAATGTAAGAATTTTGTGCCTGTTGTGTTGAGAGCAAACCATTGTAAGAAATGATTCGATTTTTAATGAGGCTTATCAGAACCCATAAACACAAGTGTGACTGACACTTTGAATATCTCACTATTGCCTAGCTATTATTTATTGTCCTATACAGATTTGACAGAACTGAATGCTTTTCTATGTACCTTTATAATTTTTTTTTATTTTCAAAATAAGAAAAACCACCTGTGATTAAAAACAAAGAGAAACCTGAGAATAGATTATTCATTTGGGAAAATTTACTTGTAAAAGCACAAGTGATTTAATCATGAGATTCTCTTGGGTCAATTTTTATATTTTTATACACACATACATGGTGCCAAAAAATGTACACTTCTTTTGTATTTGTTTTTTTAAAGATTTATTTTTATTGTTCTTTGACAGAGAGAAACAGAGAGAGACAGAGAGAAGGGGGAGGGCCCAGAGCAGTCTCCATAGCTGTACATCATCAGTTTTCTGTATAATTTAACTCCACAGGTGGGCGCAGGGCTGCGCCAGGCAGGAACGGGGCTGGGCCTCTCGCATGGGCCCCAGCAAGAACCAAACTGGGGGCACACCCCAGTTCAACACATGGGTCTGCATGGGACGGAGCCGGGATTCGATCCTCGGACCCCGGGGTTGCAAAGCAAGCGCTCAACCCGCTGAGCCATCCCAGCTTCCCCCTGTACACGTTTTAAGAAGAGAAAAAAACTATTAAAATTGTACTACTCAATACATATGGGTAACAAGAGATGAATACAAGTCAATGTTTGACTTCTGCAATTATAAGATATGCTCAAAGTGGTTACTACCATCAGCATCCAGACATTTCTGATATGGTGAACTGGTGCTTGAGCAACATTACCAAAGTGTCCCACTATGTAACTGTGCATGCCTTTTCAATTTACCACGCATCTCAAACTTGGCACAAATGTGTGCAGTTGTTAGGCATGTTGGAGGTTCTGTTGCATACTCACGCCTCCACTGTCATTGTACTTCGACAACATTCTTGAATTTCAAATGCCACTTAAAAATGGTCTTGTGTGCCTTGAGTAAGAACTGTGCTTCTGCCATTTTCTTTGACTGTTCTGCCTGTCGCATGGTGACGATAGCATTCATTTGATTACCATCTTTTTAGCGAACGTTGTACTACACATTGCTACTTTTATTCAACTTTGAAAAGTAATACATAGATAAAGTTGCTTAAAATGTGTATACATTTTTTGGCACCCCCGTATGAGCTCCTCCCTCCCCCCACAGTTTTGCTTTCCACAGTTTCATTTACCTTTGGTCGAAATGTATTAAGTGGAAAATTAAAATTTTGTAAAGTTTTATCTTTCTTTGTTTTCTTCTTTTTTCCAGATACAAGTTTTAATTGCATGTTGTTCTGAGTAGTGTGATAAAATCTGGTGCCATCCTGCTGCATCCCATGCAGGATGGGAATCACTCTTTTTGTCCAGCATATTCATGCTATCTATGCTACGTGCCCATCAGTCACTTGGTAGCCATCTCAGTTATTAGATTAACTGTCATAGGATCATAGTCTTTGTACCTTATTTTACTTACTGGCCTCAAAGCACAAGAGTAATGATGCTGGCAGTTCCAATATTCCAAAGAGAAGCTATAAAGTTTCCTTTAAGTGAAAAGGTGAAAGTTCTCAGTAAAGGAAAAAATTGTATGTTGCGGTCACTAAGATGTACAGTAAAAATGAACCTTTATTTATGAAATTGTGAAGAAGGAAAAAGAAATTTGTGCTAGTTTTGCTCTCATACCTGAAATTGCAAAAGTTAGGGCCATGGTATATAATAAGTGCTTAGTTAAGATGGAAGAAGCATTAAATTTGAGGGTGGAAGATACAAACAAAACATGTTCTGACTGATAGCAGCATGTTGCACCAGAAAGCATTGAGCCCCCCGTGAAGACTTAAGCAAGGGGTCCCTGAAAATCAGTGACACCAAGTAAGAAATGTCTATCCATGGTTTCTGTCATCCCCTGGAGATCTAGGAACACATCCCCCATGATAAGGGGGAGTACCTGTAATAGCATTTTGAGTTATCCCTCTATCATTTATATCAGGGGAGGATTCTTTTTAATCATAAATGTCCTTAGTAAGCTTTTTGCCTTATTTTTCATGACATTACTCATGACCTTGTAGTCTTTTTAGTCAGTGGATTCCTCAGGTGTCATCATGATATTACACTTGGATTTCAAGTATTTTTCTGGCTCTTATGCTCTCAAGTTACGTATAAAAACAATCAAGAGTGCTGCCCTTATTTTAGGTGAATGAAGAATTGTTGGGACCCTTTTAAACTGGTGGAGTTTGAGTTTACTATATCAACGAGACTATTTTTGTTTGTTACAGCTGTAGAAAAATTTGAAGGTATTTACTTTTTTATGCTTCCTCAAAAATTTTATAGGGGAAATTACTTGAACTTAATTAGTATATTCTCATGTGTTCTGGGAACCCAGCCATTTGTAACATTCTGACTCCATGTTTAAGTGGGGACTTAAAGACTGCACTCAAAAAGAAGTTCTCTTGTAATGAAAACCATGCCTGTTTTGTTCAGCTACAGCTCACCTCAAGTAATGTTGTTTGTGAATTATAGTAAGAAATACACAGCATATACAAATTAACACAGTCCATTTAGGATAACCTCTGGGATTCAACTAGCAAGTATCTGTTTGGCATTTTCTCTAGAGACAGACAAATTATCCTTGGGCCAAGTCCTTACCACTATTTTTGTAAAAAACTTTTTTTTTTAAGATTTTTATTAAAATATAGCTAACATACAATGTATTAGTTTGGTGCACAATATAGTTATTCAACATTTGTATACCTAAAGAAGTGATCACTATGATCTGTCTAGCAATAATCTTACCCTGTACCACACTGTCACAATATTACATTCCCAGTGCTATACCCCCTGACTTACTATATACCTGGAAATTTGAACCTCATTTTCTTCCCCTCTTTAAATTTTGTTTTAGTTGACATGCAGTATTATATTAATTTCAGGTGTACAGAATAGTGGTTAGACATTTTTATATAATTTAAGAAGTGATCCCCTAACTACTCTAGTGCCTTAAGTAAAGTTTTACTGGAACATAGCCACATTTATTTAGATTGTCAGTAAATGCTTTTGCCCTGTAAAGGCAGAGCTGAGTAGCTGCTAATGATCTGATCCCCCAGAGCCTAAAATATTTACTCTTACACCATTACAGATAGTTTGCTGACTTGTGCTCTATCATTAATATTAATGGGAATGCCACTTTTTAAAAATATATATAGAAGTCTTACATTTGAGAAAGTATGATTTTTAAGTCAAAAATGTTAAACATTTGATTGATTGGTACTTACTTTTATGAAACAAGGTGCTGAGCACTTCTATCCCATTCATTCTAGAATCATAATCCTGAAAGACCAAACTATTTCTTCAAAGGTGAAGGACCTGTTTGCTTTTAGTAATGGGATCTTTGGAAAATGTAATTCCTTCCCTTGTTTCTAGCTGTGCTACTAAAGTGTCCATGCAATTTCTCAGTGATGCCAGGCGCCCTCATGTTTTCCCTCTTTCTTGATGTGGTGTGCTTGCTTTGTTTATGCTAGATTTTAGGTAGCAGTGAGAGAAGGAAGAGTCATAGGAGCAGATACCAGTTCCTTTCCCCTCTGCACATTGGTTGTTCATGATCTGGTCTTCAAGAAATTTGGCGCAAATGAGATCTCTCCCACTTGTAGCTTTCATTACCCACAATCTGTACAAGGACCCAGATTTCCAATCACTTGCTCTACTCTGCTTGTCCTACTTTCCCCTTTTGCTGAAGAACATAATTTCTCTTAGTCCTTTCCTTCCACCATTACTTGGCTCATTACAGTAGAGTCTCCGTTAACTGGAATTTTGCCGGTTGCTTGAGTGCTCTGGTTGCTTGAGTTCTGGTTAAGAGAGTGTACCTGCATTTCTCTGGCATCTACCAATCCCCATGGGTGATGGTTAGCTGACAGTCTGCTGTATTTAGTTTTTTTTGTTTTGTTTTATTGCTTTTGAGAGAAGGTGAGAGAGAGAAGAGGGGTGGGAGCAGAGCAGTCCCCATAGTTGTACATCCTTGGTTGTGATGTAGTTTCATTTCATACAGGTGGATATGGGGCAACGTGGGGCGGGAACTGAACAGGGGGTCTCCCTTGTGGAAGGTGAGCACCTTCACTGAGCCATCCCAGTTAGTTACCAGCCATGTCACAGTTCAGCATACAGGTCTAAACAGCCTGGGGCTGAGAATCAAACCCTGGACCTTGCAAGCCTGGCATTCTGTACTTAGTATTTTTATCTTAAGCTCATTCCTAGAAATTTTCTCCTTAATTGTGTTTGTTTCTCTTAGGCCTAAATATATAGTAATAATGCTTGTATTGTGCACAAGCATATAATTTTTGAACAACTTTTACCAACTGTGTCATTGAATCCTTATAATCTTGGAAGTAGATGAGTTGTATGTCACTCATGTGATAGAAAAACATGAGGTTCAGCGAGGCTGTGATTCTCTCAAGGTCCAACACCACTTGTAGGGATGGAATGAGTTGCTAGTCTATTACTTTTTCCAATTTATCACACTTGAACCTAATAATTGAAAACCTAAAGATTGTCCTATTTTAACTTTTGAGATAATTTTAGATTTACAAAATTTTTCCCTTTGTAATTACTGAATATTCAGGGCAAGTACTTTGAGACTATGCAAACATTGTTTCTGCTCTTAGCCACTAATTTAAGCATCCAGGAGTGGATCTTGCCTATGGCAATTATTACAGAGTTCTAATGGTGGTTTTCTAGTTTTCTGATTTCTTCTACGTTTATTATTAGAATTCTGTAAGGAAAATCCTTTCTTTCCCACTTGTTTTTTTATTCACCTACTTATTTATATCAGTGTGGACTCATGGATATTTATTTTATTTTTTGAGTTATGATCCAGTCCAGCTATCATTATTTTACAATTCAGTTTGTTCCAGTTTTGGCTATTGGAAGCTCTTTCAGGTTGCCCCCTGTATCTTTTTGATAGGTTCCATTCTTCTTCCCTCCCAACCCTGCCCCCACAAGATACTCCAGGCGCATCATATATTTTTCCTGCTCTTTTTTTTTTTGGACAATGATATTTAGAAACAAAAATTGTGTGCTTGTTATAACAAGAATGTCACTGCTTCTAGTCCCTCTCAGAATAAGAAATGTATATATACTATTGCAAACATATATATCTAGGTATTTCTGTATCTTTAAGTATGTATATGTAAATATGTTTTAAGAAGAAAAACCATGTGTCTACTATACCAGTCCAACTCCACAACACTCATTTTAGCCTTCCTTTTTATTATATTTTTCTCTAACCACCCTGGCTCTCATTAGCTATAATATATTTATTTACTTGCTCAATCCTAATACATAAACCAAGTTGTTTCAGAACTCTTGACTTATACCCTTGTGAGAAACAAATTTACCAACTACAGCTTAGTGTTTGTGGACAGCCTTTTAGTAACATGTCAAAACACTTTCCCAAACTTATTTAGGTATTAAGATTCATTTACATTAGTTCCTTTCTTCCCTATTCAGTGTGATTATGTGGGTCATCTGTAATGTAGTTCGATTTATCTGTTATAGTCTGTATTCTATTCCCCCTCACATATCCTAGATTTTAAAATTTACATACATTAAAATTCAGTTTTTATGATATATACAGTTCTTTGCGTTTTGGCAGTCGTGTTATTTGCCACCATACATAACAATTCAACACCTCCAGATTTCCTTGTACTGGCTCTTTATAGGTATGCTCCTCACCATCACCCGCAATCTCTGGCAAATCAATCTGTTCTCTGTCCTTTCAGTTTTCTCTTTTCCAGAGTGTCATGTAAATAGAATAACACAATATGTAGCCTTTTGCTTAGCAAAGTGCAATTACTTTTCATCCACCTTGTGTGACTCAGTACTTCATTCCTTTTTACTGACAAGTAGTATTTCACTGTATGAATGCAACACAGTTTATTCCTTTACTCATTGAATTACATTTGAGTTATTTCCGGTTTGGAGTGATTATGAACTTTTTGAACATTCATGTATAGATTTTTGTGTGAATGTAAATTTTCATTCTGAAGGGTATTATATGCCTTAGAGAGGGATTGCTATGTGTATAATAAGATAATTTGGCTGCCTTTGTCCTTGGAAGATAGCCTGTAAGTGCTTAGAATTTCCTGAGTGACAGGGGTGTCTGTTAATTATGGAAGGTCCTGATAGCTTATGCTAGTGAGATGACTCAGGATGGGGGCAGGCCGTGCCAGAATGACTAACCATGTGATTAGAGGATTGAGGCTCTGAGTCACATGGTATGAGCCTGACTAGTTCAGCCTCATTTCTGGTGAGTCAGTCATGCCTATGTAATGAAACCCCAATAACTGCACAGTAAAGCTCTGATGTGCTTCCCTGGTTGGCAGTCCTCTGTATTGTCATGTACTGATGTTTCAGGAGGTAGCAAGTCCTGATCACAAGGAAGCTTCACATTGGCATTCTCCTAGACCTCACCCCATGTGTCTCTCTTTTTGCCTGCTTCTGATTTGCATCCTTATAAAACTGGAATTGTATTTCCTTGAGTTCTGTGAATTAATCTAGTGAATTATCAAACCTAAGGTAGGGTGGGGGGGAATTCCCAACTTTGTAGCCAAATGGTCAGAAATAAGGGTGGCTTGGAACCCCCAAACTAACAGCTGGTATCTGAAATGAAAGCAGTCTTATGGATTACAGACTTTGCCTAGAACCTGTAAAGGCTGGCCTAGCTGCAGGTAGGTGGTGTCAGAAGTCACTGCACTGTCACGCAGTAGGTATGTGCTTAAGAAACCGCTAAACTTTTCCAGAAGTGCCACTTTCATGTTGTATTCCCAAACAGCAACATGAGGGTTCTAGTTACATCCCATAAACACTTTGTACTGTATTCTTAACTTCAGCCATTCTAAGTGTGTAGTGATACTCATGTTACTAATATTTTGCATCTATATTCATGAGGGATATTTGTCTTACCGTATTCCAGAGTAATGCTGACCTATTAAAATGAACCTTCTCTTTTCCAGAAGAAAGTATATAGAATTAATGTTATTCTTTAAATATTTGGTACAATTTGCCAGTGAAACCATCTGGAAGGAAATTCTTTTTCCTACATGTGTGTTTTTGGTATTTATTCAGCTTGGTGCTGTGAGCTGCTTGGATCTGTGATTTGGTGTCTCATCGATTTTGGAAAATTCTCATCCATTACTTCTTCTGCCCCATTATCTTTCTCTCATTCTGCAAGTCCAATTATGCATCTGTGTGTTAAGCTCATATTGTCCCACAGTTATGAGTTTATATTCTTATTTTTCCTTCGCTTTATTTTTTCAGATTTTTTGTTTTAGGGTAATATTTATTTAAGTTTACTGATTTTATTTTCCTCAGCAATGTAGTCTGATTAGCCAGTTGAAGGCATTAATCACCTGTTACAGTATTTTTCATTCTAGCATTTCCATTTAGTTTTCATCTCTGCTGAAATTAGGCTCGTGCCTATTATCCACTACTTACAAACATATCAACCAGAGTCGTTTTAAATTCTGTCAGTTCCAAATCTTTGTCATAGCAGAGTCTGGTTCTGATGGTTGCTTTTCCTCCTTTTTTATGTTTTTTCTTGTTTTCGTAAGTCTTTGTATAATTTGTTGAAGTAGACATTTTGGTGAGTAGTTCTTAACGCCTAAAAATGGGCAGGCCTTTCCTGCTGCTTAGACCTTTATTGTAGTTTGAATTAATCTAGTTAGGAGCTGTACTTGGTTTGAGGTTTGCCATTACTGTGATTAACTTAGTGGCTTCAAGTTCCTATAGCTACATGACATTCCTGAGTGGGCTTAAATTGCCAGAGCAGTGTCTCTTCTGACCCTGAGTTTAGGGCTTCCCTTTGTACTGTGCCTCAGAGTTAAGTCTCTTTGCTTGTTTTTATTGCAGTCCTGTCCTTCTACCAGAGAATTCTGTTATTGGAAGCTCAGCTGCAGGCTGAGAGGGACTGGCATTCTTGAATTAAGCTGCAGTTTTAAACACTGTCTCAATTCACCCAGTATCTATTGATATGTTCCTCCCCAGCTAGTTGTAGGCCCAGTGGTATTCCTGTCTCTTTCCCAGGGGTAGGGTTTTTCTTCCCTGTCCCCTTTCCTGGGCTGCAATGATGTTTTGCCCCAAGGGTGGAAGGCATTTGGGGCTTTTTCCCCCCATAGATTAACTAACTCTTTTTGTTCTGTAGAGGAGACCTAGGGGGAGGGGTCTGGCAGCTTCCCACAGACTGCAGCTTCCTGCTGCTGGGTCTGTGCCACAGTTAGCACTTTTTAGGGCTGTTTGTGATGTTTTCTGTGAGCGCCTGGTAGAGTCGGTAAAGAAAATGCCTGCAAGACAGTGCAGACTCCCCTAAATTCTGCAGCCTCCAGGACTTCACACTGTTCAGCCAGCCCATACTCTGCCTGTACCAATTCATCACTTCCTCAAGCTGCAGTACTTTTTCCAGTGCCTGCTTCCATCGCTCTATATAAAGTTGTGCCAATGGCGCCTTGCTCTGGCAGATGCTTGTCCCTCTTTAGATTTTGGGTCAGTTGGTTACTCTGCCACCTCAGCTCTCTGGTGTGTTAGAAAAGTCATAATTTGAAGTTAGTCTGGTTCTGTTTTTCATTGTAAAGTTGGAAGCAATATTCCTTTTAGTTTTTCATCCCAGAGTAGAAGCTGGAAGTACTGTGATCTTTTAAAAAACTAAGAAATTATATATGTTGATTTAAAGATTTATTTTTTTGATGGAGAGAAGGGAGGGCGCAGAACAGTCTCTATAGTTGCACATCATTGGTTTTTCCACATAGTTTTATTCCACAGGTGGGCGCGGGGCTGCACAGGGCAGGAACTGGGCCGGGGTCTCACCACGGTGAGAACTGAACTGGGGGCACTCCCCATTTCAGCATATGGGTCTGCACGGGCTGGGGCCGGGATTCGATCCTTGGTCCCCGGGGCTGCAAAGTGAGCACTTAACCCACTGAGCCATCTAGCTTTCCCTATATATGTTGATTTAACAAAATAAATGTATTTTCAAAATTACAGTTCAGAAAGTAATGAATCATTTAAATTTTTCTATCCAAAAGAATTACTTTAATTATAAAAGTGGTAAGATTATAAAAAGTTCAGAAAATTCCAAGATTTTTTATTTTAAAGATTTATTTTATTGTTTTGACAGAGACAGAGAGAAGGGGAGGGCCCAGAGCAGTCTCCATAGTTGTACATCACCAGTTTTCAACATGGTTTCATTCCACACAGGGGGTGGGGGTGGTGGGAATCCTGTATGGCAGGTACACCCCTGTGAGCTGGGGGCGGAGCCAGGGACCTCCCCCATGGGAAGCTCATCCCGATGAGAACTGAACTGGGGGCACACCATAGTTCAGCATATGGGTCTGCATGGGTCAGAGCCAGGATTAGATCCTCAGACCCCAGGGCTGCAAAGTGTGTGCTTAACCCGCTGAGCCATTCTGGCTTCCCCAAGATTTATTTTTTGCATATTCTTTTTAGTCTTTTCATGATATTTTTAGGTTTTCCCTTATTTACCTCTGGTTTCCATACCAACCAATACCTGGCTTCATAGTCTGGAGTTATAGAAGTTTTAAGTCTGTTTAAGGAGGCTTAAGAGCAAATGGTAACATCAGTCAGTGTATACCTTGTAGTTTATTTAAATTGTATGGGTTGCTCTATTTTTAAAAACCCTTTTCTCTGACTTGCACATTTCCCGTTACACGGAGTTTCATTTTTCAGTCCTGCTCTGCAGAGCCTCTGCCCAGCCAGTCCCTGCCTGAGTCCCACAGGGCAGTTAAAGTTGTCTCCTGTGCATTTAGGGAAGCCTATTCAGTAGGCTTCCCTTCCGTTCAGTTTCATTTGACTTAGTGAAGCCTCAGCAACTCTTATTTGGCTTAATTGCCCACCCCTATTGCGCTAGGATCACCCAGTGCAACACACCTGGCAGGGACAACTTTTTCATCTTGGGTAAAACTCCAATTACTCATTTGAAAGATGGTTTTCCAAATACATATCATTCTTGACAGTCACATTTATTGTTTTCCTGAGTCTACAAAGCAGGATAAGAAAAGCGTGCATCTCATATGGAGGTTTCACAACTGATGGGGGTTCTTAGGCAGTATCACTACAGCTCAGCATATGGGGAATGCTAAACCCAGCTGCCCAGGACAAAAGTGCCTTCTTACTGAGCAACAGATAAGTTCTGGGTCTCAGAGAAGGACCAGTTTTGTTTAAAATATAAGAAAATATTTTCATAAGATTTTTCCTAGGCCAAGCAGAAGTAGGTTTTCTAAAGTGTAATAGTGTTCTTTAGTTATTGTTAAGATGACGGAGGGCAAACTTGTAATCAAAAAGGAAATAAACACCTTGGCAACCCAGGCAGTCACATCTGAGAATTTGGTCGTGTGGATAAACTATTAAATTCAAGTGACTTCAATATACCTAGTGGTTTACATAATTATATCTTGCTGTATGCTGCTGCTTCAGAAAGAGATGTTCTTTTTGAACGACGTTATACTGTATCTTAAGGGACTTTAAGTATAAATAATACTTAGCAAAATACTGCTTTAGG
>PVKE010043148.1:0-13479 GCA_004027555.1 Craseonycteris thonglongyai | reverse complement strand
AAATATGAAGATGATGAGAAAACAAGGAGAGATGGGGTGTTCAGGTAGAGATTGGGTGGGGTGAGTAAAGAGTATAAAAAGAGTCAGATCTCCACTTTTCATATTAAGAAGTCAACACATAATATGTAAAACTAAAAACTCAAGTAGCTGCATTTAGAGATGCTACTGCAAATAAATTTTCATAAAGCTATAAGAGTTGAAAGTAGTTTTTTCTGTGATACAGGGGATAAAACCATGTTATTTTTCAAAATTAGCCTTGCTTATTTAAATAAGATCTGTGCATAACTGATAAATATAAAAACTGAATTTTTAAAATTCTATCATAAAAGTGGTCATAGGTCAGAAACTTCAGAATATTCACAAAAGAATCTAAAATCACTCTGTCTTAAGTAGCCACTTGTTTTAGGACAAAAATGAACTGTTGTACATGAGTTTGTCCTCAATAAATACTACTTTCCTTCTTTAATTTATGTAATTCACTATGTTTTTTTGCGGACTTTATGAACACTGTTTAGAATCTCAGGAATACAGTTATTTCAACTACTCACCAAGATGCTGATTTCTGAGTAATATAGCAAATCTTGGTCAACAGAAGTTCCAGCAGATACCCTCGGTGACAGTCTCCCAGCATATGCAATTCATCTACAACCACCATTCCTATGGAGATTTTCCAGATACTAGGTTTTACAGAATTTGACAACTCCAAGAGTCTTATACATTAGCAGCTATCATTACAATATATTGCAGGTGATGCAAAAATCTAGCCATAAAACAAAAATCATGTTCTACATAACATATAGTTCTTTTCCAAGATATTTCAGGCATCGTACAAATTGATTCTATTACAATGTATTCTGGATCTAAAAATCAATGATTACATACATTCCAGACTTACTCTGGGAAAACTGTGTCTCATTACTTATTTTGATTGATAGCCTTGTAGAAATAAACATACAATGTGATATCAAAGACACCTATGAGAGTTATTCCCGTATTGACTTTCCTATGGGGAAAACAACAAGGGCAACCATATGCTTATTAGAAAGAAAACCAGAATCAGATCAAGAAGAAAGAACTAACTGATGAGTTCTTCCAGCATTTGTTCATTCATTTATCAAAAAAATATTACTTCTATCTAGGGTTCCAGGCACTGTGCTAGATATATTAGATATAACACTCAATAAGATTCTTTTGCAACCCTCAAGATATTTAAAGTCCAGTGGGGTCACAACTAATAAGACAATTCTGAAATAAATTGATGAAGGTTATTTCTCTCTCCAAGCTTAATAGAGCAGAGCCCATGTCGTAATCATTTTTTATTTCAGTCCCTACTTATACTGTACTGTAATTTTATCATTTAAGTTCACCAGGATCTCAATAAGTAGCTAACTAATATTCTTGCTGCTTTGGTTGCTGCTACAAACATTCTCTTTCTGCTGCTATTTCTACATAGGGGGCTTTCCTAAGGAGTGAGAGGAAGGGTGGAGAAAGCATTAAGGAAGAAAATCTTTCTAGAGTTCGAAGCTCAAATATAGTGTCAGTTTCTGTAGTTCCCTATCATTTCCCTGCTAAATGGTAGCCCTTGGATACAGGCCTAAGCTAGATATCAGAGCAACAGAATATGATCATGAATACACATATACACTAATTGCAAAGATAGCAAGCAGATCCAGCCCCAGTATGCTTTCTTCTATTCCTGGTAAAGTTCAGAAAGAAAAGAAGAAATGAGAGATGACTTGATGGTGCAAGAATATCCTCTGTGTTTTGTAAAGTGCAAAAATACAAGAAAGTTGAGTTAATAACAGCAGCAGCACACAAAATTTTGTTCCACACAGAGTTCCTAACATGACAGATGCCAATGTCCAGAAGTAGATGACAGACAATAGAAGAAAACTTGGGACATACAGAAATCACAACAGCTCCACTCCATTCCATCAAAAAAATGGCAAAAGAAAGTATTTTCTTACTTCCTAATTTTCTTACCTAATAGATCCATCTTATCTTCTTCTATGAGGCGATTGATCAGACCATTGGCTCTCTCAATTGTGCAGACAGCAATATCCAAGGAAGAAAAATGCCCTTTTGGAGAGGTACTGCCCATATAACCATCTACTTTTATTCCTACTTCCTGAAATAGACTCTGAATTGAGTAAAGAGGAACAATACAAGTGGAAATATTTGATATTCATGAAATGTAAATTGGTTCTAGCCCAGACAGATATATAAGTATCTAAAGACATTTATCAGATTACTGTTAGTTGTTCCTGGCCAGGACACACTAGTTCTTTCTAGAGTCATATATTAAACATATGAAGTTTAGAATCGACAAAATTCAGTACAAAATAGTTCTAAGACAAAAATCAAATAAAATTAAATATGCCATTTTAGTGACAGCATTTTAAAATCAAAGCAGTTCTAAGAGCTATTTATAGAAATTAAAATTGCAGAAAAACTACCTTAAGCACTAACACTTTTAATCTGATCAACAAACAAGAAACTAGTTCTTTAATGCTAATGTAGCACTTTAAGAAACAAGTTTATACTTTATGAGGAAAATATTCTCAGTATCCCACTAATTTTTATATAATGGAAGACGAGTTTCAAAAGTAAAATACAGTGGGATTTCAATGTTAATTTTTTTTTTTTTAGTTTAACTTTTAACTAACATACCTTCTCAATAAAAAGGATCCTTTCATCATTTTGTTATTCTGGTCTAAGTTGAGAGGATGTTACCATGTAGGACCAGCTTTGTTGGCTATTTGGCCTCTGAAATAACTGTTAAAAAGATTTATAGAACCACAGAACTTTAAAGCTGTTCATTCAGAAAGATATTTCTGAGTGTTTATTCAGTTAACTCACAGTACTGGAGTTAACATCTTTATTGTACCAATGAAAACCCTGAGCTTTAGTAGATTATGTGCTTGGCCTAAAGACATAATGGCAAAACTGAGACTAGAACCCAAATTTTTGGGACGACCAGTACAAAATCTTGCCATTCCAAGAGCACATTTTTTTTTTTTCACTGCAGAAATCACAATAATGAATTTATTTTATTTAATGAAACACTGAATTTGTAAAAATGCCTTACAAAACCAGTGAGCCTCACACAAATGAAAATGTTGTTATTCATTTTTGCAAAACAGAGAAACAGATCATAGCCCTGGAGTGTTACCTAAGCACCAATGGATCCTATTCTTCATCCATTAAATGTTACCAAAGGGCCCTCAATTAGGATGGCACATGCTTCCTTAAAAGACTTTCCTTTCCGTGCTTCAGTCTATTCCCCCTATTCAGTTAAAATGCTGACTCTTAACTTTAATGTTTATGTACTAACTGAAGTATTCTATTTACTTCCTAAAGAAGTTTGTCAATTTTAACACAGTTTTCACCAATTAGACTTAATTTAATGGCTCATTCTCCTCCATGCAATAATACAAGTTTCCCTTCATAAAAGGTCAACACTTACAGCTACCGGTACATTGAGATGCAATAAAAGAAACTTTATTTCCTACTTCCTTTTATAATACTTTTTCAAATGAATAAAGCCATGGCTTCCAATAACAGGCCTTATCACAATTTCAAATTCAGTATAAGAACATACCTGGAGATAGTATTTCTTTTCTTTAGCCACAGAGACAAATGGCAGAATAAACAAAGCTTTCTTCTGCATTTCCAAAACCCGCTTCAAAATAAGTAATTCGGCAACAAGAGTCTTCCCAGCACTTGTAGGAGCTAAAACATGTTATTCCACAATATTATCACAAAAAGAAATAACATTTGATATACTACATTAATAAATGTTTTAAACCATACCCAGTAACTACAGTGCCTAAGACTAACCTACCATTAAGGTCCAATTAACATTTGAAACCTTTATATCCTTAAATGCCCTGGACTTGAGCTCTCTAAAATCTCAAACTGAAAACAGGGATATCAAGAATAAGTAATGGGGAAGCTGGGATGGTTCAGTGAGTTAAGCATTTGCTTTGCATCCCCAGAGACGGAGGATAGAATCCCACCCCTGCCCGGCCTGGGCCCGTGCAGACCCATATGCTGAACTGGGCTGTGCTTCCCATGCCGGAGGCCCCCCAGTTCAGTTCTCTCCCCCGACCCCTGTTCAGTTCTCACCCCCCATCCAGTTCAGCCCCTGGCTGGAGGGGGTGTGCCTCCCACATAGGATGCCTCCAGCCTAGTTCCTATGGTATGTGGCCCCCACCCACCTCTGTGGAAAGAAACTATGTGGAAAACTGATGACAATACAACTATGGAGACTGCTCTGGGCCCTTCTCTCTGGCTCTCTGGCTCTCTGTCTCTGTCAAAAAAATAAATAAATAAAATAAATCTTAAAAAAAAAAAAAAAAGACTGAGTGATGAATATTATTGAGTACCTAGCTTATACCTGAAGATCCTTTCCTTTACCTACTGAATGGCTAAAAAGCCCTGCTTTGAGGAAGGAAATGAACAACTTTAATATATTGTGAAAGAAGTTTTATAGACATTGAGGGAGAGTAGCTATAAGGAAATGTATGGAAAGGAAACAGAACTCATGAGAAGGAAGAGTAGAAGGGAAGAGGCAAAGAATATCAAGCAGAAGAAACAGTATGAGCAAACATCTTGAGGAAACCCTAATATGTTAAGATGCCAGTAAGTAATTTAGTAAGTCTTAAATATATAATAAAATAAGTAGGGGAGTAAAGAAAGATATATGAATGTACCACACAACAAGAGTTTTATAATCCCACCATGTAAGGAGTTTTGAACTTATCCTGAAAGCAATGCAGAGTAACTAATGTGTTTTATGAAAAGGAATGACAAGTTCATATTTGTACTTTATAAAGATCACTTTGGCTGCAGGAGCACAGCAAGACCAAAGAGAAGATAAACTCATTTTAAGGCTATTGCATAATCTAGAAGTAGGATAGTGAATATAATCGAGGAGAAAGATGATAGTAAACTAGGTAATGGGCCTAAGCACAGAGAATCAACACAATTAAGGTTATAGACACTGGACCTGGTGACTAATTAATGTGAGTTAGTGACCAAATTATGAATAGCACTAAAGTTTTGGTTTATTAAGCAATTGAAATAGTCAAGCCGTTCTACAACTGACACTAATTGCCACTAGTTAACATTTACTATGTATTTCTATGTATCAAAAACTGTTCTAAGTGCACTTTCTCTCTAATAATTTGTAAGGTTACACAGCCAATAAGTTGTAGAGACAGTTTTCAAACCCAGCCTGACTCCACAGCCTGAACTTATATATGCTGACATCGTCTTATTTTTCGCAGCCATAATGAAAAATCTGGATGATTCACAATTTCAGAGAAAACTGATACAAAGGAATTGTATTTTACCAAATTATTCGCTTCTAAAATTAGTATATTAAAAAGGTTTAAAAGTATACTTGTCAGAGTTGCCTCTAAAAGCCCATATAAAATTTCTATAAAGTATATTACATATGATTTTGTGTACTGAAATCTGTGCAAGCAGGTCAATTTATAAACATATAATCTACAGTGTTCACACACTAAATAGCAACTGAGATAGCCTAGGGGAAAAGCAGATTTATATCTCTCATTACACACTCACTCTGGACATATGTTTGTTGAGAGCAATGGCAAGCAGAGTAGCTCTCTTTAAATTGTCTTTTCTTTCCTTACCTCCACACAGCTATATAAGGAGTTTTTGCATAATATAAATGTGCATATAATGAGAGTCCATTTTTCATATATATATTTTAACTTTCTCTAGTTATAAAGCACTGTCTCAACCACCTTTAAGAAAATAACAACTACCCCAATAGAATATTCTCTACATTTATAATGTCTTTGAAACAGAGAAATTAATTTTCACAAATTTGAATACCTGAATAGACTAAATTCTTTCCTTCCAAGACTTGTCCAAGCAAAAGACACTCTGCCTGCCATTTAAACATATTTTTTACACCAAAACTGTGATATTTCTCCAGAACTGCTGTAGGAAGTCCCCAATTTGCCAAGAGCAGCTTGTCTATTTGATCGTCAGGAACTGTTTGCTTGCATCCCCCTTTCAGGAAAAAAGAAAAAAAAACAATTAATTGTTTAACATATGACTTAGTAGTTAGCCCTTCACTGTATTTTGGAATTCTTATGTGTTGGAACGAGGCTACATAAAGCACACCTGACATAAAGCACATCTGAGCACTATCAGGAGGGAGCCCTCTACAGGTTTTGAGATTTGGTCAACTAGGAAGTTGTTTCTATAAAGATCGAAAGCCCCAGAAACCTAATGGTTGCTGAATACAAACTGAAAGCACGCCCGTGTCTGAACAGAAAGTGATCTGCCGCACCAGGGCCGAATCACAAGCTGAGAAGGGGTTGTGCAAACTATAACAGCAGGTTCCTTGCGATGGGGACCCCTGTCTTCACATGTCCAGCCTAGCTGCCCACCTCGACCGTTACCCCCAGAGTGCCTAAGAGTACCTGCAGCTGCGGCCGGCGGGTGGCCCCGATCTTTCAAGCCGAGTCCCAGGCCGGGGGGCGGGCTCAGCACCGGCCCCGAGGGGCGCAGGGGGCTGTCAAAGCTGTCACTGCCGCTTCCAGAGAAAGAGTTTGAGCCTAAAGTTGAACGCCGCCGTTTTCCACTCCAGCGCTGATAATTCATCGCGAACTCTTTTCGGCCGTTCAGTGACAGCCACAGTTCCAATGTCCTCCCCTTCGGGAGAAACCGGGCCTGGTAACAGCTGCGGCTGTCATCTTCCCGCCAAAGCCTTCAAACTTAGGCCTCCCAGCCCGCCCGGAACCATAGAGTTCGCAAGTAAGAGAGTAACCCTGAGAACCATAGAATCGTGGGGAAGGAGCGGCTCTCACAGGTGTCAGTCTTCTGTCCTTTACCTCCGTGGTTAGTTAGTATGAGAGAAACAGAGTAGGACCTAGATTAAAAGAGGCAGGGGAAAGATCTGCGTATATAACTTGCATTTATAGTCAGACTGGCCTACACATTTTCTTTTTCTTTTTACTTCTGGTTTGAATAGCAAGGTTTGCTAACTTCTTAAATGAGCTGCCCATAATAGATCAAGGGAAGTAAGTCTTCCTAACACATTGGGTTTTTTTGTTTTTGTTTTTTTTTGTTGTTGTTGTTAAATTTATTGGGGTGACATTGGTTTGTAACAATTAGATAGTTTCCGGGTGTACAAATCTACATTACATCACCTATGTATTGCATTATGCTCTCCTTCCATCACCATATATCTGGTGCTCACTCCCAACTCCCCCTACCTCACTCTCCCTCCCTCCACCCACCTTACCCTCAGGTAACCACCAAACTACTGAGTGTATCCATAAGTTTTTGGTTCTTCGTTACTTTGAGTTTTATATTCCACCTATAAGTGAGGTCCTGTTTCCTGATTCAGTCTGACTTAATTTCGCTTAATAGGATGATTTGAAGGTCCATCCATGTTGTCATAAATGACTATATTTCATCTTTTCTTATCCCTGAGTAGTATTCCATTGTGTAAATGTACCACATCTTCTTTATCCAGTCATCTATCAAAGGACACTTTGGTTGTTTCCATGACTTGGCCACTATGAACAGTACTGCGATGAACATTCGGGTACAGATATCTTTGCAGATTAAGGTTTTCAGGTTTTTTGGGTAGATACCCAGTAGAGGATGGCTGGGTCATATGGGACTTCCATTCCTAGTTTTTTGAGGAATCTCCATACAGCCTTCCATAGTGGTTGTACCAATTTACATTCCCACCAGCAGTGTATGAGGGTTCCTTTTTCTCCACAGCCTCTCCAGCACTTGTTGTTCCTTTTCTTGTTGATTATAGCCATTCTAACAGGTGTGAGATAATATCTCATTGTGGTTTTTATTTGCATCTTTCTAATTGCTAGTGAAGTTGAGCATTTTTTTTGTATATCTGTTGGCCATTTGTATGTCTTAATGAGAGAAGTGTCTGTTTAGGTCTTCTGCCCATTTTTTAATTGGATTGCTTGTTTTTTTGTTGTATAGTTGTACAAGTTCTTTGTATATTTTTTATATTAGTCCCCTATCAGAGACATTGTTTGCAAATATTTTCTCCCAGTCGGTTGGTTGCCTCTTTGCTTTGTGGTGGTTTCCTTTGCAGTACAGAAGCTTTTTAACTGGATAAAGTCCCATTCATTTACTTTTGCTTTTACTTCCCTTGCCATTGAGGTCAGATTCATAAAGTCCTCCCTGAACCCCAAATCTATAAGTTAGTACCAGTGTTTTCTTCTATGCAATTTATTGTTTTGGGTCTTATTTGTAGGTCTTTCATCCATTTTGAGTTAATTTTGGTATATGGTGACAGATCATAGTTCACATTCAGCCTTTTGCATGTGGTTTTCCAATTTCCCAAGCACCATTTACTGAAGGGGCTTTCTTTTTCCCACTGTATATTTTTCACTCCTTTGTAAAAAAACAATCTGTCCATATATTTGTGGGTTTATTTCTGGGTTTTTAATTCTGCTCTATTGGTCTGTGTACCTGTTTTTCTGCCAATACCAAGCTGTTTTGATTATCGAGGCATTGTAGTATAGATTAAAGTCAGGCAGTGAGATGCCCCCAGCTTCATCCTTTTTTCTTAGGATAGCTTTGGCAATTTGGGGTCTTTTGTGGTTCCATACAAATTTGATGATTTTTTTACATCTATTTCTTGAAAGAATGCCTGTGGGATTTTGATGGGAATGACATTGAATCTATATATTGCTTTAGGTAATATGGCCATTTTAACTATGTTGATTCTTTCAATCCATGAACATGGAATATCTTTCCTTTTTGTGTGTGTGTCTTCTTTAATTTTTTTTAATAGTGTGTTATAGTTTCCAGTGTATACGTCCTTTACATTCATTGTTAGATTTATTCCTAGGTATTTCATTTTTTGTTTGCAATGACAAAGGGAATAGATCTTCTCATCTCTCTTTCTGAAGTTTCACTGTTGGCATATAAAAATGCAGTTGATTTTTGGACATTAATTTTGTATCCTGCAACTTTACTGTATTTGTCTATTGTTTATAATAGATTTCTGATAGAGTCTTTAGAGTTTTCTATATAAAGGATCATGTCATCTGCAGAGAGTGACCGTTTGACTTCTCTCCCAATTCTAATTCCTTTCATTCCTTTCTCTTGCCTGATTGCTCTGGCTAGAACTTCCAGAACTATGTTGAATAGCAGTGGTGACAGGGGGCATCCCTGTTTTGTTCCTGATTTTAGGAAAGTAGGCTTCAGCTTTTCCCCATTCAGCATACTATTTGCTGAGAGTTTGTCATGTATGGCCTTATTATGTTGAGGTACTTTCCTTCAATTCCCATTTTATTCAAAGTTTTTATCATAAATGGGTGTTGTATTTTGTCAAATAGTTTTTCTGCATCAATTGAGATAATCAGGTGGTTTTTATCCTTTGTTTGGTTTATGTGCTGGATTACATTGATTGATTTGCACATGTTGAACCATCCTTGTGCCCCTGGAATGAATCCCACTTGGTCATGATGAATAAACTTTTGAATGCATTGTTGTATTCTGTTGGCTAAAATTTTATTTAGGATTTTGCATCAGTGTTCATCAGAGGGATTGGCCTATAGTTATCCTTTTGGGTATTGTCCTTCACAGGTTTTAGTATTGGGGAACTATTGGCTTCATAGAATGAGTTGGGTAATATTGCCTCCTCTTGAATTTTCTGGAGTAGTCTGAGGAGGATGGGCATTAGTTCTTCTTTGAATGCTTGGTAAAGTCATTGGTAAAACCATCTGGTCCAGGACTTTTGCCTTTGGGCAGATTTTGGATAGTTGTTTCAAGTTTTGTACTGCTGATTGGTCTACTTAGGTTATGCAAATCTTCCTGGTTCAGTCTAGGTAAACTATATGTTTCTAGAAATTTGTCCATTTTCTGTAGATTGTCAAATTGGTGGCATAGAGTCTTTCATAATAATTTCTTATGATTGTTTGTATTTCTGTAGTGTCAGTTGTGATCTCTCACCTATCATTACAAATTCTGGAAATATGAGATTTTTCTCTTTGTCCTTTGGAGAGCCTAGCTAGTGGTTTGTCAATTTTATTGATTTTTTTCAAAGAACCAGCTCTTTGTGGCATTAATTTTATCTATTGTTTTTCTGTTCTAAATTTCATTAAGTTCTGCTTTAATTTTTATTAGTTCCTTCTTTCTGCTAGCTTTGGGGTTCCTTTGTTTTTTTCTAGTTCTTTAAGGTGGGATGTGAGGGTGTTTACTTGTAGTTTTTCTTGTTTCTTGAGATAGGCCTGTAATGATATAAATTTTTCTCTTATTACTGCTTTTGCTGTGTCCCAGAAATTTTGGTACATTGTGTTTTCATTGTCATTTTTTTTCTATAAATTTTCTAATCTCTTGTTTTATTTATTCTTTGATCCAGTCATTTTTTAATAGTGTGTTGTTTAATCTCCATGTATATGTGATTTTCTCTGCTTTCCTTTTACAGTTGATCTCTAGTTTCAAAGCTTTGTGGTCTGAGAATACACTTGGTGTGATTTGAATGTTCTTAAATTTGCTGAGGTTAGATTTAAGTCCCAGTATATGGTCTATTCTTGAAAATGTTTTATGTGCAGTGGAATAAAATGTATAGCCCTGTGATGCAGGATGGAGTGTCCTATAAATGTCAATTATGTCCATTTCCTGTAATGTATCACTTAAGGCTGCAGTTTCCGTATTTATTTTCTGCTTGAAGATCTATACAATGTTGTCAAAAGGGTGTTTAGATCCCCTGCTGTAATTGTATTTTTGTCAAGTTGTTCTATTAGATCTGTTAGTAATTGCTTTGTAAATTTTGGTGCTTCCTGATTAGGGGCATATATATTGATGAGTGTCATATTTTCTTGATGTATTGTCCCTTTTATCAAAATGAAATGACTATCTTTATGTCTTATTATTTTTTTTTATCCTGATGTCTATTTCATCAGAAATCAGTATAGCCACTCCTGCTTTTCTCTGACTGCCATTTGCCTGGAGTATTGTTTTCCATCCTTTTACCCTGAGTCTATGTTTGTCCTTGTGGCTGAGGTGTGTCTCTTGTAGGCAGCATATGGTTGGATTTTGTTTTTTAATCCAGTCTGCTACTCTGTGCCTCTTTATTGGTGAATTTAGTCCATTTACATTCAGGGTGATGATTAATATAAGAGGATTTCCTTTATCCATTTCTTCCTTCCTTTTTATTTCGTTGTTGTACCAACTTTTCTCCATTTATTTTGATTTCCTGATTCAGGCTGAATAGCCTCCTTCAGTATTTCTTGGAGTACCAGTTTTGAGCTGGAGAACTACCTCAGCTTCTGTATATCTGAAAAGGCCTCAATTCCTCTTTCATATCTAAAGGTTAATTTTGCTGGATAAAATTAATTCTTGGCTGAAAATTTCTCTGTGTTAAAATTTTGAAGATTGGGCTCCACTCCTTCCTGGCTTGCAGCGTTTCTGCTGAAAAGTCTGATGACAGCCTAAAAAATATGGAATGCTTCACAAATTTGTGTGTCATCCTTGCGCAGGGACCATGCTAATCTTCTCTGTATCATTCAAATTTTAGTATATGTGCTGCCAAAGTGAGCACTTCTTAAAAATTTATTAAAGATTATGTGTGCAAAACATTACAAAGTAAAACCTAAGATTTCTAATGGAGCATAATAAACTCCTCTCTCCTAGTGCAAGATGGTAAGGCAGAGGCTATTTACACAATTTCTACTTTAGCTGTCATGCACTGTGGGTACTATTAATATGTGATGGGGAATTAGGGACAGCTGGCAGACCCCTTCGATGGCTGTATGAACGCTGCAAAGACAGAACTCTGGATATACCTGAGCAATCATTTTCTACTAAGAGCTTCTTCATAGACGTGTGTTCCACCTTTTAGCAACGTAGAATCTAAAGAATTCTGGACATAAACTGCTGAAGGTTAATTCACCAAGCAAATCTAATAGGCGAAAGCCCTGCCCTGAAGACTGTGCTATGTTATTCTACAGCACTAAAAAAATAAAAAATAAAAAATAAATCTCAAAAGGGCTAGTCCAGTAAAAAGAGTAATAAAAGTCTGGGAAATAGCGAAATAGCCCTTAGGTGTCAATTCTGTGAAAAGGTAACTTATTAAAAAGAAAATTTTTTGAATGACAGTATTCTAAAATTCCACAAGATGGCGATATTACTCCATGAAGAAAACATTGTCCTTGATTTTTTTTTTATTTTTTATTTATTTTATATGTTTTTTATACATTCATTCCACTATTGATCATCTCCTATGTGCTGGGCACTGGGTATGTGGCAGGGAAATGGCATGAAATACCTCCTGCTTTATCAAAAAAAGAGAAAGGGAAGCCGGGATGGCTCAGTGGGTTAAGTGCTCACTTTGCAGCCCCAGGAGACGGAAGATGGAATCCCAGCCCAGGCCCATGCGGACCCATATGCTGAACTGGGGAGTGCCCCCAGTTCGGTTCTCACCGGGGTGAGACCCCAGTCCAGTTCCTGCCCTGTGCAGCCCCGCGCCCACCTATAGAATGAAACTAGGTGGGAAAACCAATGATGTGCAACGATGGAGACTGCTCTGGGCCCTCCCCCTTCTCTGTCTCTGCCTCTGTATCTCTCTCTCTCTCTCTCTCTCTCTCTCTCTCTGTCAAAAACAATAAAAATAAATCTTTAAATAAAAAATAAAAAAAAGAAAGAGCCTAGAGAAGCAGACAGACAGTTAACTAACTAACTAATTAATTAATTCTTTTAAATTGTGCTAATGCACAGGCAGAAATGACCAGTGTGCTGTCAAAGATATAAAAGGGATCCTAACTGTAATCATGGAAGAACTTTCTGAGATGCAATATAGCAGGGGTGGCCAACAAGTCGATCGGGAGGCCAATTTTGGTCGATCATCGATTGCTCGCAATGTCTGGGTGGAATTCTGTGTACCATGGACTTTGAAGCGATTGTAGCTCTTATAACTCAAGCGGCGCCGCTGCGGCGCCCGGATGATTTGAAGCAGCAACTCAAGGGCGTCAATACAGCGCCCGGCTGATTTGAAGTGTCAAATCATAACATACAATCCTAAGAAACCGACAAAATGGGGTATCAGAGTTTATACTCTAGCTGACTAGAAGACTGGCTACATTTGCTGTATTTTGCCATATTATGGATCACTCACAACAGAGCTCTTGGTCAGACCGGATTTACCTGTTTCATCAAAAATTCCGATACACTTATACAAAATGTTTTTTTTTTTTCTTTTTTTTTTCATATTAAATTTAATGGGGTGACATTGGTTGGTAACAATTAGATAGTTTCCAGATGTACAAGTTCACATCACATCACCCATGCATCGCATTATGTGCCCACCTCCCAGAACCAGGTCCCCCTCCACCACCCTATATCTGGTGCCCACTCCCCCCACAACTCTCCCTCCCCCCTCCCCCCTCCTCCCTCCTCTCCAGGTAAACACCAAACCATTGAGTGTGTCCATAATGCTGGTGCCCTCTCCCA
>PVKE010043147.1:0-13476 GCA_004027555.1 Craseonycteris thonglongyai | reverse complement strand
AAGCACGTTTCTGAGGCCGTATCTTTTTTGAAATGTTTCGAACCAGCCTTTGCTGGCTGAAAAGCCTCGTCCTCGAGGAGGCGAATCGCTCCTGGCAGCGCTAGTACTGGCTTGAGGTTCGTCAGCACCTTCTTCAGCCTCTTCATTGTCGTCATCGGGCAAGATTTGGTCGTAGAGAGCTTTGGCCTTTGTCCTGATCGTATCAGTGTCCAAACTCACTGTCATTTTCCTGCAATCAGCAATCCACAATGCCAGTGCAGCTTCCATGTTCACAATTCTGTTATGACGCGGAGTTCCCACACGTTTCGCTTCTTTATGGAAGGTTATTGAAGCAGTTTTGCGGATGTTTGCTGCCTCTTTCTTGATGGACCGCACTGTAGATTCATTCACCCCGTCATGGCGTGCCACAGATGCATCACTTCTGCCCTCTTTGATCATATCTAAAAGTTTCACTTTTTCACTGATGGTCATCATCTTCTTCCTCTTGGGCGCCCCGGAGGAAGCTTTCGCAGGGGCACAGCGCTTAGGCAGCATTATAAGGGATTAATTAATAAAAAAAAGTTATCGCTTAAACAAAACAAGTGATCGCCAACACAACACTAAAATACAGTATGCGAGACAGTCAACATCATGGACAAGACTGGCGAGATACAACAAGAGAAGATGCTAGGTGAGGCTGCAATGATGCGCAGACCATCAGCTCACAGGGATAAAGCCACTCGTGCTCTCATTGGTCGATGTCGCACCGGAAACCAATCCCGCGCCTTTATGAGAGCCCATGGGATGGACTCTGTCAGCTCATCTCTTTGTTTGACACGCAGGGATCCTTCTCTCTTGCGCATCAACATGAAATGTGGCTGCCGACATGGTTGTATTTTTTCATTTTTATTATTTGATGAATATTTTGGGAAAACCCGCGAAGCACTGAAGCCGCAAAACATGAAGCGCAAAGTGGCGAGGGAACACTGTACCTCCTATTGTTAGGAATAAAAACTCTTGAAAATCTCAGCCTTTTTGTTGTATGTAACCCTTCTTTGGAAAACTATCAATGTATTTATTGACTGAATACTTCAGGTTTAAATAGAAAACTTGTGTGTGCATTATCAGGGCTGCTGTGTACAGTTGTGCCTGCTGTGCACTATGAAATACAGGAAAAAGCTGTTCACAACATAATGTCATTGATTTGAATATTTTTTTAAAGATTTATTTTCATTGTTTTTGACAGAAAGAGAGAGACAGAGAAATGGGGGAGGGCCCAGAGCAGTCTCCATAGCTGCACGTCATTGGTTTTCTATATAATTTCATTCAACAGGTTGGTGCAGGGATGTGCAGGGCAGGAATTTCTGCATGGAACTCACTCCAGTGAGAATCAAACTGGGGACACACCCCAGTTCAGTATATGGGTCCTCGTGGGTTGGGTCTGTGGCTGGGACTCAATCCTCAGGCCCTGGGGCTGCAAGACAAGTATTCAGCCTGCTGAACCATTGCAGCATCCCCTGTTAGAATATTTATTGAGACGATTTTTGACAGATGACAGGAAAGTGTTTTGGTGAAACAAAATTACTATGTTCTTACTATGTTCTGACGTATGAAATGTCTTAAGGAAGAGATATGTTTTTAATAGGTAAACAAAGAAACATATGAGCTAGCATTGACCCTCACTGTTGTATTAAGGGATCTGGAGATTGCATTCATTCAAATATCTTTAGGCAGAGACTACAACAGAGTGGTTATGAGCATATTTTTTGAAGTCAAATACACGGTTGAAATTCTGATTCCTGAATCTACTACTTGTATCACCTTGGGATAAGTGATTAGCCTTTCAGAAATTTGGTTTTTTTATCTGGAAAAATGGGGAATAATAATAAAACTTTCACAAGCTAAACTGAAATTTTCTCTTGAAATATGAGTATACATTGGTCAAAATGGGCAATGCATAGATACCCTGCACCAGCAAGCAGGGGACTGGAAACAATTATCTTGATTGTTCATTATGTGCATGTATGTCAAGTGAATTATAATACCATAAGGTAGAGTGTTTAGGAAAGTGGCTAGCAAGTGATATAGGTATGATGCAAATCCATGGAAATTCAAAACAGTGGCTCAACTGACCAGAACTGCAGGTTAGTCAGAGGGAGGTGAGCCATGGGTAGGAGTCTTACTACCATAGGCTTTGTGTACATCAAATGGAAAGAGCTGTCCTGAATATATGAGAGCCCTCTGCTTTTATTAGGAAGAAAATGCAGATCTTCAATGGAGAGGTAGAACTAGCTTTCTTTAGTGGACTTGTTAGAGTATTAATAAACTCTATGACATCCAAGTGAGTAGTGCCCACTTAAGAAAAAATCTAAGAAATTGCCCCACGAGATGAAATTTGGTAAAATAAGAAAACTTTTGAAGTTCTCTTCTCTGCCCAAAACAGGAAAGGGATTACAAAATTCACCTGTGGTGAACTCACCTGAAATTAAATTTGTAACTCTTCCTGAGTAGGAAAATAAAAAGCCATTAAAAGTATGGCATCAAGGAAGAGTAGTAGAAGGATGCAAGGCATTACCTCAGGTAGAATCTTTTAAGTGGTAACGTTATGTAAAGCGCTCTTATCTTTTGGTGCCCAGAAGAAATGTAGAAATATATGTAGCAGAAAACATATTAATCCCAAAATACCCATGTAAATTCTTGAGTCAGAATATCAGACTGAGAGTACATTTGGCCATTTGGAAAGAAAAACTGGATGAGGCATAACTTGAATGTGATTGTTGTGTATAAAACCACATCTTTCAAGAACTACACTTATTCTAAACTTCTAGTGTTCGTAATACCGTGCACTCTCCTATCCTATTTTTTTCAGAATGGCTTTCATGGACCTTCAGAGAAGGAATGATGCCTAGGGAGAAATATTTAGTCACAGCCCAATGTGAGCCTAGGGAAACCTTGACAATTAGACATGTGGGAATATGTGTGTGGTAGTTTAGATTTTCTAGAAGCAAATATTGAACTGGAGTTGGGTTATAAAACATGTATGAAGGGATGGCACCTGTGAAGGCAAAGAACTGGAAGAAAGATTGAGCAGAGGGAGAAGTCTTAGCCAGCTAATGGGGAGCCATCCATGCAGGAAGACCAGTCACACAGAGTTGTCCCAAGTTGGGCCTGAAAGGCCTGGAACTTTGTACCCCAGCTTGCTCAGTAGTGGCTCTAGCTGTCCTCCTCTGCCATTGGTCCTGCACCCGAGGACAACACCTCAGGCAAAGCAGCTCTTTGCCCCTGCACTAGACCTGAAGGAGCTAAAAATTGGAAACTTCTGTGGGAGGCCCTCCTGCAGTTGGGCACCCAATCTCTCTTCAGTGGGCAATCCGAGTGACAGATGCGTCTCCATATCCACCACTCTTATTTATATAAGCATGTAAAAATGACTTTGAGAGATAAAAATTCAGCCATATGCTGTACTTCTACAAATTTTAACTTGTTACATTTCAGTTCTCCACTGTTGTTGAAAACTTGTATTATGTAAATATACGAATTTTTAACTCGTGTTTTTTCCAAATGAGAGTAGGAAAGGTATTGCTATCTATGACATTATTATTTTTTCTGAATATATTTAAAAGAATAACAGAATTTATAGGAAAACATCTAGAATTATAGAATTATGATAGATTATTCTCACCCCCCCCAAAATTTAGAAAGTATTATAGACTTGAATTCTAACTTTAAACAATTCTGTGTTATATTTTGTATATCAATGGGTTATTTATCTAAATATATGAAGGGCTTATTACTCAAAATGAAGGCCTATTTCCCTGGAAAAAACTAAGTTCTTTCATCCCTTAATAAGCGAAAGTTTACACATAACATCCCTAATTTTATATCCCTAATTTAGCACATGTCTCTTACTTAGCACATACAATTTAATTTGAATGAGAGAGAGAGAGAGAGAGAGAGAGAGAGAGAGAGAGGCTGAGAGAGAGAGAAATAGAGAGAGAGAGAGAAAGAGAGAGAATGAGAATGAGAGAGGGAGAGGGAGAGGGAGAGAGAGGGAGATCATTGTTGTGATGTTGATAGCTTTTTTTTCTTGGCTAAAAGCTTTTCCTTGACTTTCTTCAATCACAGTTTTGACATTCCCTTGACCATTCCAAACATTGATGAGACCCTTCAGTTAGGAGTTTTACAGGAGTAGGCAAGCATGAAATTAATTTTCCAAAGTGAAGTAGCTTACAGATGCCAGGAGCTCATAACTCAGAACTACTGGTAAATCCCTAAATTAGTTTTTAGCTTCTAGGCTGTTTTTGTTATTACTGCTCTTATGGATTAACTGGGTGAATTCCTTCATTTTTTGTTACATAGAAAGAATGGATTAAACATTGTCAGAACAAGAAACCTACTTTCCGTTATTTTGTGTGTATGTATGTTTTAATTTTCGGTCTTTAATATTTTTTGGTAAGGCCTCCTTATAAAGAAATGTACCAATTATTTAATGTTATTAGGAGATCTTTTCCTTTCACATTTCATTTAAAATCACTTCAATCCTTTCATTTCTGATCCTGTAATAGACAGTAGTATACATACTTGAGAGCCCCACAGCTGCAGTATCTACACTAAGGATAATCAATTCTGAACTCTGTAAATTAATGGAGGGTATCCACAGGAGGATTTGTAATATATAGTTTTCTCATTTACAGCCAAACATAATGAGCTGACTGTATTAAAATGTGTAACTTTTAAGTAACACAACCATTTAGAATATAACTTTAACTATATGTTATGGGCCTACGTATACTATGTATTTCAACTCTTTCAAAGTAACTCACTGACTATAGGTTTCTCCCACTATCTGAAAACAGTTTTGCTATGAAAACTTCCATCAGCCAAAATCTGTAAAGTGAAGAGAGTACCTCCCACATTCTGAAAATTTTTGTTACCCACTTTGCTTATACGAAAGACTTAAATCGGTACAATAGCAGCTTAAAAAAGAAAAGAAAAGAAAGTCTTCTTCAAATTTCTTTCAATTAGTGAAAACAGGTATTAATGTATGTCTTCTTCAAAGTGACATGGCAGAATACAAACTTTACCAAAGCACAATATATCTACCTGCATTTTAAATGAGTTCTGATCAGTCATATAGAATAGTTGTTGAGAGAGAAAGAGAGAGTGAGAGTGAGTTTGTGTTCATTAAAGAGGCTTCTCCAGTGGTTTGGGGCTATAACAGCTAATTTGGAGATTATTAGTCAAGCTTCTTACTATGAATTCCCTCTCCCATCTTGATTTGCACACTCTTAATTTCAAGCTATGGGTATTTTTATATAATGTAGTGTATTGTCATGGCCACAAATCAGACATTTAAACCAATTGGGAATATCAGAGTCTCTGAACTAAAAATTTAAAATGAATTCTCTTCCACTATTTTTTAAGCACCAATGGCTCCCTTTGTTTCTATGGAAGTATATATGGAGCATAGGAGGCAACATATTCATCTCTCAAAGTGACTAATGGAATATTGACCCATGATATGTTCACTTCTCTGGCACCTCAGTATGTAATTGGAATGATCATACCTAGAGTTGCAAGAACATTTTATTCTAAGTCCAGTGGAATAAGAAGAAAATAGAATATTCATGTGAAAGCCCCAATATTACAAGAGCTGTCCAAAAAGTATCCAGCCATGTAACCATTCTCATTATATTGACCAAAGCCTGGGTTTGTGGTTTCTTTTCCTGGACAGTCCTCATATATTTCTACACACAGGTCACATTAAGAAATCTGAAGTAATATTATACTCAGGATGATGACAGGTTAGTGTCATCCTCATAGATTTACAGGATGCAATGTTAATGGTCTCCATCATATCCCAGTTTCCAAGGTAAAGAACAAGTTATCGCACCTCCAGCTTATAAAAAGAAAGAACTTGTAGACTTCTTGGATTCTGAGATCTGCAAATATCATGCTTGAGATGATTACTCCAAATTATCTGTTAGTATTATGAAAAGTTATCTATTTGGAATAGGGTTAAGAGAAAGAAAGGGTTTTGCAGCAGATACAAGCTGGTGCATTTGTTGCCCTACCCAATAGTCCACATGACCCAGGAACCCTCAGGTTGCTAGAAATGTCCATACAGGGATCTCCAAACTTTTCAGCCCGCGGGCCACATTAACTATTAAACAGCAGTTTTGGGGGAAGCCGGGATGGCTCAGTGGGTTGAGCGCTCACTTTGCAGCGCCAGGGACCAGGGATCGAATCCCAGCCCCGGCCCGTGCGGAACCATGTGCTGAACTGGGAGCTCCCCCAGTTCAGTTCTCTCTCTGTCTCTGTCTCTGTATCTCTCTCTCTCTGTCAAAAATAAAAATAAATAAATAAAAATATATTAAACAGCAGTTTGGGGGCCAACTACACACTCGAGGTCCAAACAAAAAAGAAGCAAAACATAGATGTTGTTTTTAATTATTTATTTAATATTATTTTATTCAGATAAAAAGGTCTCCACGGGCTGGATGAGAGGGCCTCGTGGGCCGCATCCAGCCCATGGGCCGTAGTTTGGAGACCCCTGAAGATTGCTTTGTTGTGTTTTGCAAACCTAGACTTTTCCAAAGAACTGGATCATTGTTACTGTAAACTTGTTCACGTTTCTGAAGTAAGTCCATGCTATCAGCAGAAAACTATTCCTTTTGTGAAAACCAGATCTTGACATGATACTGGGCCCTGGTAGAGATCGAATGCCTAAGCGTGGGATACAAATTAACTCTGTAGCTGGAACTCTCCATTATGAGCTCGATATGGCAGACCTGTTAAGCCAAAAGGCTTGGTTGACAAAATATTAATTCATTATATAAGTAAAACTCTGCATACATCAGTCTTCAGATGAACCAGTGAACACAGGTTAGTTTAACAAAAAGGTGGCTTGTATACCCGTGTCACTAACCTTTGTTGTACCTTTCTGTAGATGATACTATGGCCTCTGGTGTTTTATAAATGACTAGACGATTGAAAAAGACTGGGAGAAATGCCTGTTTAATAGGATAGCTTTGTTAAATCATAAGAAATATGGGGACAATGGTCCACTACTGCTCAAAGCATGACTTAGAAGTGACTTTGCAAAACTGTGTTGAGGAGAAAACTTTCCAGTAGACAGAGCTCTGAGCAGTACACCTAAACATCAGCTTGGTATGGAATCAGACAAGCCTGAGGAAACTCTCAATGTGACTGGCTCATTGTTCAGAGGCAGGAAAGGTTAGGGACAGAGCATCCTGGAAAGAAAGATGTGGAAGGTCCTATGGGAATGAGCACAGAGATGTATCTCACATCAGGGAGATGCCCATCAGGGAGGATCTCTCACAGAGGACAACATAAAATCTATCCCATAGAACTCAGCCACCCACTGTCCTTAGCTATCAGAGTGCCTGAAAAATATCGATCAATAATACTATAACCTTCATAATCAGGGGTGGGGAGTTTTACTTGCCCCAGGAAGAAGGGCTATCTCTCAGCAAGGCCTCTCTAGGTTTTACTTGTACTTAATTTTTCAGATACTTACTGACAAAGTAATAATTCCTTACTGAGGTCAAAGATTCATTTTGACTTGAATTAATACATTTTGTTTTGGTTTTGGCTTTGCTTTTCTGGCTGGCAATCCTTGGTATAGCACCAGTATCCTGATTTATCAGCACATGATTTCACATAATCTGGCCTTTTATGAAGAAACCCTTTACTGACAAGGTGGTATAACAATTGATAAATTACTGTGGGTATATCCTGAAAGCTGTCAGAACCACATAATATACCAGTTGGGATGGGCATCCTTCCACTAGAGCTGATGAACTTCTTCCTTCTTTCTGTCCTTCCCTTCCTTTCATGAACTGTAAGTCAAGCTTGTCCAAACAATGGCTGCATGTGGCCCAGGACATCTTTCAATGCAGCCCAACACAAATTTGTAAACTTTCTTAAAAAACAGATTTTTTTGTGAAATTTATTTATTTATTTGCTTGCTCATCAGCTATGATTAGTGTTAGTGTATTTTATGTGAGGCTCAAGACCATTCTTCCAATGTGGTCTTGGGAAACTAAAAGATTGGATACCCTTGTTGTAAGTAGGCACCACTCTAAAAATATCAGTGAGTGAGTATGGGCACTTGTAATTTGAACTATGCAGTTAAGCAGGTGATTTCAGTTCTTCATTTTCTTTTCCTAAGATTTTATTGATTTTTTGTTTGAGGGAAAGTGAGAGAGAAGGGGGAGGGTCCAGAGTAGTTTCTATAGTTGTACATAATTAGTTGTGACATAGTTTCATTCCACACAGGTGAATGTAGGGCTGCTTGGGGTGAGAACCAAACTGAGGGCCTCCCACATGGAAGGCAAGAACCTTCTCAGTCACCTTGGTGGTTACCAGTTGCACCACAGTTCAGCATACGGGTTTGCATGGTCTGGGGCTGGGATTCAATCCCCAGACCTCGTGGTTGCAAGGCAAGCCCTCAACCGGTTGAGCTATTCTGGCATCCCCAGTTCCCTATTCTTATCCTCTTGCCCTTAATATTTAAGTATGCACAGGTCTAAACTCCAGCTGCACTTACCTGCATTTTATTGCTGAGGGTTGTTTCATGCTTCCGGAGACTGCTTTGCCAGTCTGGGTCCATATTGCCACCACCATGGCACACTGGGAGTACTGAGAACCCAAAGACACTTAGGAACAGCTCTAAATTAATGACAATCCAATGACAATGTGTGTTGGTAGATGTGGAATAGGCTGTCTTCCTACTTTTCCCAATGGAATTAAGCTTAAATTGCTGACTTGCTAAAGCTCATTTTATAGGGTATCTTCTTTGGCTTCATGTCTTTACTTCTCTTCCAGTATTTTCTTTACCTTTTAAGTGAACTGCTAACATCCTAGTGTTTGTGTCTGGTTCTTATTCTTAAATAATTCCATTTAGATATCACCCTGTCTGGCATCCAGTTTGGATAAAGCTTTCTGTTTCCCCCAGGTTTAGTCATTATTTAAGCTAGCTTCTGCTGATACATCCATATTCCTGTCTAGTTTCTGGTTGAACAGTGCAGTGTATCCCCTGGAGACTCTCCCTTGTCTACCCAGACGACCTTTCCAGTTATGTTAGCTGGTGTGCCCATCAACACCACTCTCAACAATATGGGAAACCATTTTAGCCAGCTGGGGCTCACAGGCTTTCTGTGAGGTGGGTCACTCCTGGTTATTTATGTACTGTTTTCTGTCTCTGTTATTTGTGGAATTTGTTGCCTATTAAAGAGAGAGAGGGAGGGAGGGAGAGAAAGAGAGAGAAGAAAAAAAACGTTCTGTCTGGAAATATTGTACTTGTTGCCCCTAATTTTACAAATTCAAGCTGAATTTCTTTTCTCACCCTCATCCAGAATTTTGTCTCTGATACTGATCCTTTAAAGCTGGTCTAGATGGTATTTACTTTCTAACCTCTGTAGTAGGAAATGATAATTCAAGTACATTTAAAACTTAAGACTTCTTAGTGTCATTGAATTATTAAAGCCAATCATTATTTTTTAAATTTCTCATTGCAATTCTGCAGTAGCTCCTTCATTTAGCAGGGATATCATGGTCTGGCTAAGAGATATAAAGATAGTAAACCACACATTCACATGTACAAACAATAGTAGTTTATACTTCTGTTCTTAACAAGAGAATGGTCATGGCATGTGTTGTGAGTGAGAAATCATTAGACCAAATGTTAGATTATTTTTAGGTTAAAATGGGTAGAAAGCATTTTTAATTTAACTTTTTACGTGCCAGATGCTCTATTATTTTTAATTTTTTAATTATAGTTGACATTCAGTATTTTATATTGGTTTCAGGTATACAGCATAATGATTAGATGTTTATATAATTTGTGATGTGATCTCTCAATTAGTCTAGTACCCACCTGGCACTATACATAGTTATTACAGTATAATTGACTATATTCCCTATACTGTACTTCACATCCAATCACTATTTTGATTATTTTGTAATACCAGTTTGTACTTAACCTCTTCATCTTTTCTACCCAGCCCAACTCCCTTCCATTTAGTAGCCATCAGTTTGCTTTCTGTGTCTATGAGTCTCTTTAGATTCTACATATAAGTGATATCATACCATATTTATCTTTTTTAAACTTATTTCGGTATCAGTAAATGAACAACATGTTGCCTAAGCTGTGGAGAATAAAGAACCCTCATGCACTGTTGGTGGGATTACAAATTTGTACAGCTACTATGGAAAACAGTATGAAGGATCCTCCAAAAGTTAAAAATAGAACTACTTATGACCCAGCAATTACATATCCTGGGTATTTATCCAAAGAAATCTAGAACTTTGAAAAGGTACATGCACCCCTGTGTTCACTGCAGCATTATTTACAATAGCCAAAATATGGAAGCAACCTAAGTGCCTATCAACAGATGATTCAGTAAAGAAGATATGACACACAGACTTGTCCAACTCATGACTCTAAGGCCACATGTGGCCCAGGATGGCTTTGAATGCAGTGCAACAAAAATTCGTAAACTTTTTTAAATCATTGAGGTTTTTTTTGTTTGTTTTTTTTACAATTTTTTTATTTCTTTCTTAAAGCTCATCAGCTATCATTAGTGTTAGTGTATTTTCTGTAGTCCAAGATAATTCTTCTTCCAATATGACCCAGGGAAGACAAAATATTGGACACCCCTGTGGTACATGATTTAATTTTTTTTTTAAGATTTATTTTTATTGGTTTTGACAGAGAGAGATACAGAGACAGAGACAGACAGAAGGGGAGGGCCCAGAGCAGTCTCCATAGTTGCACATCATTGGTTTTTCCACATAGTTTCATTACACATGTGGGTACAGGGCTGCTCAGGGCAGGAACTGGGCCAGGATCTTACCCCAGTGAAAACCTAACTAGGGGCACTCCCCAGTTCAGCATGTGGGTCCGCATGGACCGGGGCCGGGATTCGATCCTCGGTCCCTGGGGCTGCAAAGCGAGTGCTTAGCCCACTGAGCCATCCCAGCTTCCTCTATTTAATTTTGTCGTTGTTAAATTTATTGGGGTAACATTAATTGATATCAATTACATTGTTTCCAGGTATACATTTCTACATTACATTGTCTATACATCGCATTATGTGCTCACCACCCAGAATCAGCTCACTTTCCATCACCGTATGTTTGATTTCCCTTCCCTACTTCCCCACACCCATCTCTTCCACCCACCTTCCCCTTTACCCCCAGGTAACCACTAAACTATGGACTGTGTCAATGAGTCTTTGAAGAAACAAAGACCTATTTAATTTTTTAATTGAAGTGTTGTCAATGTAGATTATATCAGCTTCATATGTACAACATAGTAATTTGACATTTAAATACCTTATGAAACCATCACCATGTTAAATCTAGTAAAACTATCTGTCATTACACAAAGTTTTAACAACAGTATTGGCTATATTTCTTTTGTGTTACATTTGCTGTATTCCCTGTGTATTACACTCCTGTGATTTATTAATTTTATAACTGAAAGATTGTACCTTTTAATAGTATTCATCTGCCTACCACCTTCCCCTGTGGCAGACATCAGTTTTTTCTCTATGTCTGACTCTCTTTCTGTTTTGTTTGTTTATTGGTTTTGCTTTTTAGATTTCACATATGAATGAAATCATATGGCATTTGTCTCTCTCTGTCTGACTTACTGCACTGAGCATAATATCTTCTCAGTCTAAACATATTGTAGCAGATTCCAAGATTTCACTTTTTATGAGTGAGAAATATTTTATTATGTGCATGTGATATATATCTATATATTTATATATTTATGTCTAGCTTATTCTTTATCCATTCATTTACAGTGGACACTTAGGTTGCTTCCATATCTCAGATATTGTAAATAATGTTGAAATGAACATAGGGTTGTGTGTATTCTTTCAAATTAGTGTTTTAGCTTTTTTCAGATAAATACCCAGAAATGGAATTTCTGGACAATATGGTAATTCTATTTTAATTTTCTTAAAGAACATCTATATTCTTTTTTATAGTAGCTGCACTAATTACATTCCCATTGACAATGCATAAGTAATCAATTTTCTCCACATCCTCACCAACGCTTGTTATCTTTTTGGTAATAACCTTTCTGAAAGTTATGAGGTGATATCTCATTATGGTTATAATTTGCATTCCCTAATGATTAGTGATGTTGATTATGTTTTCACATGTTAATTGGCCATCTTTACATCTTCTTAGGAAGAATATACATTGAGGTCCTCTGCCCATTCTTTAATTAGATTGTTTTTTTATATTGTGTAGTATTAGTTCTTTATATATTTTGTATATTAACCTTGTCGAATATATCATTTGATAAGAGAAGTTAGTATCCAATTAGACATTAATATCTCAATAGATATGTTGTTCTAAATAGACACTTTTCCGAAGAAGATATATAGAGTGGCCAACAAATACATGAGAAGTTTCTCACCATCAGTCATCATCATGTCTGTTACCTAACACCTGTCAGAATGGCTATTACCAAAAGACAAATTAGTGTTGGAGTGGATGCGGAGAAAAGGGAAAACTTATGCACTGTTGGTGGGAATGCAAATTAGTGCAGCCACTTAAAAAACAGTATGAACATTCCTCAAAATATTTAAAACAGAGCTATTATACTATCAGGAAATTTTCTTTTTGGGTATTTATCTGAAAGGGATAAAAAACACTAACGGAAAAATGTTATATTGTATATTATGATATTATTTAGGCAAGCACATAATGCAATGCATACATGATATGATGTAGAGTTGTACACCTGGAAACTATATTGCTGACTAATGTCACCCCAATAAATTTAACAATTAAAAAAAAAAGCTAGCCAAGATATGGAAGCAACCCAGAGGGTTCCTCTGTAGGTGAATTAATAAAGAAGAAGTGGTATGGAGAAATAATGAAATATAATAGAAAGTGATTCAGCCATAAAAAAATAATGAAAGCTTGCCATTTGTGACAATATGGCTGGAACTTGAGTGCATTATGCAAAATTAAATAGGTCAGAAAGAGAAAGTCAAATACTTTATAACCTAACTTATAAATATATGGAATCTAAAAGCAAACAAACAAAAAAAAAAACATGAGCTCACGGATGCTGAGAAGAATTAATTGGTTCCCAGAGCCTGGTGTGAATGGTGGATGAAGTGGGATAGGATCAAACAGGTAAAGAGCATTAAAAAATATAAACCTCCAGTTATGAAATAAGTTATGAAGATAGCATGGTGATTGTAGTTAATACTGTATTGTATACATGAAGGTTACTAAGAGTAAATCTTGAAACTTTTCATTATAAGAAAAACTTTGTGGTAATAGGTGCTAACCGAACTTACTGTGATTATTTCACAATATATATGAATTTTAAATTACATTGCATACCTGAAACAAATATAATGTTGCACATTATTTATATGTAAATTTAAAAAAAGTTTTCCATTTGTAAACTAAAACTCTTTAAACAAACCAAAAAAAAAA
>PVKE010043146.1:0-13478 GCA_004027555.1 Craseonycteris thonglongyai | reverse complement strand
AGTCTTCATCTGACTTACCAGATGAAAAGATGCAGGAATGAGCCCAGCTAACCCACAGACTTGTGGGAAATAATAAATGGCTATTGTATTAGGCCACTAATTGGGGCGTTTTGCACACAGTATTACGTTGGCCATAAGTAACAACTGAAAAGTTCAGGGCAACAGAGAAAAATTTGAGTGCTATCATCAGTCATCCTCTGCTATCCTTCCCCATGCAGTCTCTCCTTAGAATACCCGTTGAACAAACACTGTATGGGTCAGTTTCAAAGAGACTGAGTGATTAGCCTGTTGGAAGCACTCACAGTTTGGGGAGGCATCACAGACAGGAGCAAGAGCTCAGGAATTGGGGGGTTGCCAGCAGTCCTAGGTGGAACGTTGCAAGGACAGATGGGACTGAAGAGCCAAAGATACACTCATCCGAGAGCTGAATGCCAAACTGTTCACTGGCTCTGGGACTTGGGTGGTTCATGAAGCTTGAAGATGCCGATTCTATGTCATCATCTTCTTCCTTGAAAGAAGCTTTAAAGAATCTCAGAAGGAATCTCAAAGGTCATGTGGTATGTGCACTTCTTCTGATAGTTGATAAATGTGACTTGTCTCCTTGCCCACTTTGCTATAAGCTGACCCAATGACTGCTTGGGAGTGATGTTAAATGGCTGACGATCACTGGAGACAATTAGGTCTGAGAACTAGAAAGAGCCTCAGTGAGTTCAGGTTTCCCACCTGGAAGCCCTCACTTGGCTTTGCTAGCAAAAAACACAAACCAGGCCAGAGCCTTAGATTTCTCTAAAGCTTTTAATCCACACATCAAGGCCAGGATCTGAAGAAAACATAAACTGGGTTTCATTAAACAAAATTTCACAAAATCTCGTCAAACATAAATGCAGTGAGTGCCTGGTTTTGTGCCCTCTGCTGGAGACTATGGTTTTACAAAACAAGAAAGACAATCCTCTACCTTCAAAATTCTTGTAACTTAATAAATTAGGATGAATATACTGGAAATATGGGTGTATTAATAAGACTATATAATCATTATAGGGTCACAAATGTCAAGATTCTCTTCCTTCTACACACAAGAAAGGATTCTCTTTCTCCATACTTCTAGAAGAGAGGTATAGCCATATATAATTTGTTTGGGGCAATGAAATTTGGATAAAAGTGATGGTTGTCTTCTTTGTTGTTGTTATTTGTTTGTTTGGTAAAAGCATTTAATTACTATTGCTCAACTCCAAACTCCCTTCCCTTATGGCACTCATCATGAAATACATGTCAAGTTAGAGCCTCCGCTGGCCTGGACCCCTCAGTGACTATGACAAGGGCTCCCTGTTGACATACACAGAAGGTTTAGTGTAAATGAGGAATATATTTTGTCATGTAAAACCACAGAGATTTGAAGATTTTTACTCAGGAGTACCTTTGCCTATCCTGACTGATACAATAGTCCACTTCTAAAATCTTAGCACCTTAACTAAAATCTTAGCACCTTAGCGCCTAATAGGGAGAAAAAGGGGCAAAAATCAGTGTGGACTTGAGTATTCTGGAAAGGAGTGAAGAGAATCAAAGGCAGGAGGGGAAAAAAGCATAAACATAAGAATGAATTTATTGTTGTCTTTATTATGGGACTTAATGTCATCACTGTGTCCTGGGTGTGCTCCTTGAGGAAAGAGAGCTGGGCTTCCTACCTCGGTCAGGTAATGTTTGTTGAATACATTAGCAGAGTGTGTTTTAGGTCAATGGGATGATGAATCTGGGTCAGTCAGTAGATAAAAGAAAATTAGATTTGACTGACAAAAAGCACCAGTTAAATATCAGGGACAACAAATGTATAAACAGGAATGTCAATGTTGAAAATCTTTATCTTGGAAAGACTCCAGTTTCTTCTTTCATAAAATGGGGGCAGATCACCCCCAAAGGTTCACTCCTGTTCTCACAGCCAGGATGTTCTTATTTGTGTCATTTTGATCTAAGGGTTGGATTGCTTTCTCCATTTTAACTTTAATCACTTCAATGACCTAACCATATCATTGGATTTTCCATAACATTATTATTCTTTTAAAAGCTTCAGGGTTTTATAAAATTCTATGCCAGCATTAATCCAGTGGAATAACATGAAGCTTTCAGAAAAAAATCTCCAGCCGGTGGTAAGTTCAAACCAAGCCTAAATTGCTTCGCTGCATGTATAATTTGCTCAAGAATTCTATTCTTAGTGAAGTTATTGGTATGGCATTTGGGGTGGGGAGTGGGGTTATCGGATGACCTCTCTCTATATTGGTAGTGGATGCTAATAGTTAGCTGTGTGATGACTAAAATTTTCATAACTGATTTATTCATGCATGACTTCAGTAATTAAAATATATATATATATTTAAAGAAAATATATTTTTCTCTAAAATTTTTCAAAGATGTAGTTACTATGAAAATCCCTTTTCTACCTTTTTTTTTTTTTTCTTAAATATATTTTAGTTTCAGTGCTGGTTTCTGATTTGTTTCATTGTGTGACCCTTACTACATCTCACACCACTTTTTGAAATACATATCAGAACTTGAGTCAGGAGCACCCTACCATTTACATTTCAGTTCACCTGAGGCAGGTGCCCGTGCCCTTAGGAAGGGCAGTATTTGGGCCAAGAGCTAAGTGCTTTACAGGCAGAGCAGGTCCAGTGGGCTTGAGACACACATCTAATCAACATTTCATGCCCAGGATTGCCACCCTGCTCCGGGTACCAGCTCTTCTGAGTTTACTGTCTGAACTGTCTTTGACTAGACCTGGGACAGCCTATGTCTTAGGTCATATAATTACACTCTTAAGCAATGGTAATGGAGATTGTGCTCATTAGAAGATAACTACACTCAGGATGGTATCAGCAGCAAGGCTCACCCAAAGCATCTTAAGTCTCCCCGAAGATTATGACAGAAACATATATTCACTAGGGACTTTCTTGCTTTGGAAATTTTTTTTAGAATAACAATCTTTATTATGGAGAAAGATGATAATGTAGGGCAGGGGAAGAGGATTTTTTAACAATTTCAGATCTGATACACTCAGATTCATGGGCTCTGCTAGATTGTTCCACTGTGTCAATGCTCCATTAATCTGACTATTTTTTACAATAAAAACAGGAGACACTCAAGACAAAATTTCTCCTACTGTGGAAAATATCTAAATATATATCCTAAAAGCTAAGCTTGGAGAGGCTCAGTATGGGGATGAAGGAGGCAGGGAATTCACCTGGTCTAATTATATATGGTCAGTTTAAATGATTTCCCCTTTTTTTTCACTTTCTTGAAAGTGATCAGGGAAAACATGTCATAGATCCCCCTCCCACCCTTGGTTTCAACAAGCTTATTGATTCATCTGTGCCAATTGCACATCAAAGCATATGCTGTTAGCCTCCTAGGGGGTGTGTGAGGTAGGTGTGTGTGACATAAGCCTCCAGGGCTAAATGGGAGTCTCTGATAGATCCATCTGCTCCTATATTCCAGAGAAGCATCTGAGACACAGTAAGATAATAGAGAAGTGAGCAATACACAAGCTCCCAACTATTTCCTTTCACACAAAGCCTAAAATTCTCCACAGTGGCATACAAGATCTGACAACTAAGTTCACGAACTCTTCCTAGCAAAAGTGCTACATACCTCATTGCTGAATATCACTACGGTCATCTTTGAAGTACTGCTCTGGGGAAACTATACACCTATGTCAGCGCCTAGGCCACCCTTAAAGCAATTTTGGAACTCTTCATGAAATGGCCAGCAGAGCTGTCATCATATTATCTTTGATGTCCTGAATGTCATCAAAATGTCTTCCTTTCAATATTTCCTTTATCTTTGGGTAAAGAAAAAAAGCCACTGGGGGCCAGATCAGGTAAGTAGGGAGGGTGTTCCAATACAGTGATTTGTTTACTGGCTAAAAACTCCCACACAGACAGGGCTGTGTGAGCTGGTGCATTGTCGTGATAAAAGAACCATGAGTTGGCGAAAGTTCAGGTTGTTTTTGTCTAACTTCTATTCAGCCTTTTTAGCACTCCCAAAGAGTCAACTTGGTTGATTGTTTGTCCATTTGGTACAAGTTCATAATGAACCATCCCACAGATATCAAAAAGGGTTAGCAATATCATTTTGACTCTTAATTAGGTGACGGAACGTTTTTGGTCATGGAAAATTGGCTGCCTTCCATTGTACACTTTGACACTTTGTTTCAAGGTTGTATTAGTTCACCCTTGTTTCATCACCAGTGATAAAACATTGTATTGCCTCTCTAAAAGGTCTTGGCAAACTTCAACTCACCTTTGCTTTGTTCAATAGTGAGCTCTTTCAGGACCATTCTTGCACACACCTTTCTCATGCCAAGATTTTCAGTTAAGATTTTCCTAACTGTTTCTCTATCAATGCTAACTTCGTCAGCTATGCTTCTCACAGTCAGCTGACAATCCTGATACACAATTCAACAAATTTTTGCAATGTTTTCATCAGTTTTGCTCGTTACTGGCCACCTTGAACTCTTTCCATCAGTGACATTTTTCTCTCCTCAGAAAAATGTTTAATCCATTTTTACACTGCTGTTTTCTTCATGGCATTATCCCCTGGATTAACATGTCCCTGATTTCACTTTCACTCTTGTCAAGTTTAATAAGAAATGTAATGTTTGTTCATTGCTCCAATTCAAGCTCTGACATTCTTGCAATAGCGCACAAAAACACACAACAACAATAATGAACACCACTCAGCAAGACACTGCCACACGTCAACATGAACACAGCTGTGAGAAACTGATACACCAAGATTATGAAACTTTACTGAGTTGTTTATGCAATGCTGCCAAAGTAAGTGCACAATGACAAGTTCACAAACTTAATTGTCAGACCTCATAGGTGCACAACAGCTGCATAATAACATATTTTACTGTATATGCACCTATAAAATCAAGGAGTTCTTGATCTAGAAATCAAGAAATTCAAATGGGACACTCCAGGGAAGTTCCCTCCCATTTTCCTTTTCCCTTTTATTTTGACATCACAATGGGGCTCCTGTGATATGAGGGTTGATCATTAGTTTTTACAATTACCTCTAAAAATTTTCTTGGATCCAGCCACTCCTTCCACCTTCATTGGCACCACCTCAGTCCAAGCTGTCATAATTTCTAACTGGAACTACAATAGCCCTGAAACCTGCCCTTCTAGCAGCATCCACATTGCACTCAAAGCAATCTGGTTTTCTTTTTATTGAGGTGAAATTCATACAACATGAAAGTAACCATTTTAAAGTTTACAGTACATTGGTATTTAGTTTATTCACAATGCTGTGCATGCACCATGTATATCAAGTTCCAAAAACTTTTAATCATCTCAAAAAGAAACTTCACACCCATTAAATAATTACTCTCCATCATCCTTTCCTCCTCAACTTATAGAAACCATGAATCTAGTTTCTGTCCATCTGGATTTACCTATTCTATATATTCCATATAGAGAGAATTATAAAATATTTGTGATTTTGTATCTGGCTTCTTTCACTTAGCATAATGTTTTCAAGGTCTATCCATATTATAGCATGCATCAGTACTTCATTCCTGTTTATGGCTGAGTAATTTCCATTTTTTGGATATACCACAATATGTTTATCCATTTAAATTTATGGAATTTTGGTGGTTTCCACTTGGGACAGTGTGAATAGTGCTGTTCTGAACATTCATGTACTAATTCAGAGTAATCACACACACACACCTGATCACAACCTCACTTCCTTAGCAGATGGGGAAAAACCTGAGAAGGCCAAAGAGACCTGAAGTCTAAACAATCTGTCAATTCTGGTGGTGGTAGAAGCCATCCAAAGCAGCTAGGTGGCATTAGGAAAAATAAAGTTTTAGTTTCCAAACAGTCCAATGAAGCCTGTGGGAATCCAGCCAGTCTTGAGCTGTTGAACCTCACATTTTAAGGCAGGGAGGAGAACTGAGTCCTCCCCAAAGTGAGGTCTTCCAGCCAAGGCCATCATGAGCTGCCACTTCAAAGACAGATGATAAGGATTTCTCCTTGTACTCCTCAGGGCTCTCACCCATGAAAAGAACATAAACCAACCAGTAGAAGAGCATCAAACATTGTTCTCTAATAAGAGTGCTTTCTGCTTTCAGACCTGTCAGAATATCTATAAGCTGCAAAGCAAACCACACATGAAGAGACCTCTGTTTCAATGGATTTTAGACGCAAATTCACCCAGCCTTCTAACTGCATGTCAGTGTGATAAACACTTTTATGCTAATATCAAACCAGACCAGTGCAAGCATTTTGTTCATTAGAAGGCATCATTTTTCAACTCTTATCAGTATGTAAATTAGATTGGACTCTCTGGCCCACTGCTCCAAAAGCACACTCCCCACCAAATCCAATTAAAATAATTTTTGTTTCAGTGTGACACTTTGGGTGGTGAGGGCTGAACAGGTCCCCTAGTGAGGACTGAGCTAGAATCCCTCTCTTCCTGGTAGGACCAGGAAATGCTAGGTCTTTTTAAAGTAACAGCTACTAGAAAATGAACCAGAGGGAGATGAACCAGAGGATGTGAGTATTTTCTTACTGGAAATACTTCTTTAGAAGTCACTAATGCCAAACCTTCTTCTCTGATAAATCAGAAAACTGAACCCCCACTGTACACATATAAGAGTTCTGATGTGGACGTTCAGCATCGGCTACCTGGACGGTGGGTGAAGGTCTGGAGTGAAGGCCAGAAGCAGCTTCCAAACTAGGGAAGCCAAAGAGACCTGAAGCTGAAGTCACCTGTCAGTTCTGGTGGTCGCAGAAGCCAACCAAAGCAGCTGTCAAATCAAAGAAATATGTTTTTCATCTACCCCTACTGCCTTTTTTCCCACCCTTTTCCTCTTCCTGGTGCCAGCTCTCTCTCAGCCCCCGGCTGCCCAGAAGTCTATACCATGGTGTCCCATCTCTATTTGCTCTCTCAAACACGGCCTTAGAACCAAAACTTGTCCTTCCCTCCCTTCTCCCTCTTCTCTCTCTTTCCATTGCTTGTGTTGGTGATCTGTTGAATGTGATGAACACAATTCTGCATTTACTTTTAGAGTATTCTCAGACCTCCTTAAGCCTGGTCCACCTACCTTGATTTAAGAACTTTTGATATCTACATTTCTCCTACTAAACGTGGGGGAAAGTAGTCAAAAAATTAAATTTTGCACTGAAAAGGATTGCCTGGCCCAGGTTTCCCAGAAAGCAGAGCCTGAGACAAAGGCTTCAAAGTGAGCAATTTCTTGGTAAGTGTGATCCCAGGGAGGTGAATGGAGGAAGGATGTCTTACGGAGTTGGCCAATCTGAAGGCTGGAGCATGAACCACCCTGGATGGCACAGCCTGAGAGCTGAACAGACCTCTGAGGACTCCCCAGCTGAGGCTTAGATAAAGATCTGATGGGGGTGTTCAGAGATACAGGAAGTAGGCCTATGCACCTGCTTGAAGCTAGTCACTGCCAAAGTTCCTTTTTGTCCAAACTGATAATAATGTCTAAGCCAGATGTTGTAGGTTGGTGAGGTGGTCTCAAGTCAGTCATTTAAACCGTGGTGCCACTACCTACCTTCTCATTCCCACTTTGTCCACTCCCTCATTTCTAACCCATGGGAGACCACACAAAAACAATGTCTGTTCATAGCATCTACACAACTACTATGAATAATGCAAAATGTGTGGAGGAAGCCTGTTTAATAACATGAAACATGTATGTCAAAGTTTACACAGAGTATAGTCTTATTTTTATAAAAGGAAAAAAGGGTAAAGGTGTATGCAGAGAAAAATGGTTTAAAGTGTATACAACATGGTAGAACTATGAGTAACTTTTTTTCTTGTGGTTGCTGAATTTTCTGTTTTCCACCATAAACAGGGGACAGAAAATGGGAGGTCAGGGATGGTGAGAAAGAGACATGATCTCAAAAAAAAACACATTAGGAACAAAAACCTGCCTCCCAATGACCTTAGGATGGGAGAAAGACATGTATTCTGGAGTCAAACAGAGCTGGTTCTAATCTTGCCTATTACCTACTGCTCCTTAAGAAAAATTACTTGGCTTCTTTCAACCTTACCTTCCTTAACAGTAAAATGGGTAGAGAAAGACCAATCTGGCTGGGCTAGGCAATAACCATAATGCTCCTGTTGGCTGAGAGCTTCCTATTGATCAGGCACTGTGCCAAGCCCCCTACAAGCATATTCCTAATCACTTCTCATAATCACTGCATGATGACAGTACCATAATCACCCCCAGCGTAACTGAGCCTCAGAAAGGTATACTATGATGGCTGTACAACTCTATGAATATACTGAAAACCACTGCATTATCCACTTTTAATGAGGCAACTTCATGGTATGTGAATTATGTCTTCATAAAGCTGATATTAATTTTTTGTATCAGGATACAGTAGAAGTGATCAAAATTATGAATGAGATCAAGCATCTTTTCTTATGCATGGGGTAATTTTTATTCTTGGCAATTATTGTCACCTTTGGCTCCAATAAACTCTTATAAATTTTCTTTAAAAAGAGAAAGTTTGAGAAGAAAGTTGAAAAGACAGAGAGCAACAATCAGAGATCCAACAGCTGCTCAGTGGGTGTTCAAATGAAAGAGAACAGAAATGGGCATGAAGAAATAATAATAGGATAAACAAATATAAAATTTTCTGAGCTGAAGACTCAGAACTTTAGATAAGAATGATCCAGAGTCTCAAGCAGGTGAATTGGAAAAAACAAATTGACATCTAGAAATACTCTGATGAAATTTCATAACTCCAAAGATAAAGAGAAAATTCTAAAACCTCACAGTGAGGTAAAAAAAAAAAAAAAAGTCACCCACTAAAGAATAAAAATTAGATTCGCATAAGACTTCTCATCTGTACCACAAACTATCAGAAGGCAATAAAGCAGATTCTTCAACATTATAATGACATGCTTCTAGACCTAGATGTGCCAATTTTATTTATTCCCTCTTTACTCCAAATTATCCTTTTTTGCTTTTCTGTGAAAATGAATCTGGGCCCTTTAAATGTTTTTTCTTGCCTACAATCACTACAGATTTGCCATTAGATGGCGCTGGAGAGACACCCTACCATTTAGGGTCCTGGGTTTGGTGTGTTAACTCAGAAGGCTGCTGCAGCAAACACAGCATCTCCAACACCTAACTCCTTTAGTGAAAGGCTGGCCACAGGACCCAGTGGCCAGAAGTTCTTCTGGAATCATTCTTTGATCACTTTTTAGACCAGCACCTCTGATGAAACACTTCCCCATGAACAGTCTTCCCTAGTGCCTTATAGGACGGAGTTCCAGAGAGTTTCAGAGGGTAGGTTTCCAAATGGCATGGCACCACAGTGACCTCCAAAAGATCTGGATCTCAGGAGAGGGGAGGGGGGCTTTTCCTAGGTGCTGTGTCTCAACCCTGAAGGTGGAACTGTTCCTGTATCCACTCTTCCTATAGTCTTTAGAGTGCCCTTTGCTTCTCACTGGACAATTCCTCATTGCTCTCATCCTCTGTTATAGTTAATCATTCTCTGTATTACTTTTCCTGTTCAAATTTCTGTGTGGTTTCTATCTCCTGAGGAAACCCAGACCAATACACTAAATGTTTTGGATCTTGATAAGTAAGTATCAGTCATGTAGAAAAGCAAAATAAAGACATTTGCAAAGAAGTCCCAAGATAACTAATTAGGTAAATGCTATGCTTACTGCCTGCCAGGATCACATCAGAATTACAACTGAATTGTGGCGCAATCATCCTAAAGAATCATCTGATACTAGCTGAACAGAAACCCATAGAACTAAGGATATAAAGAGGCTACATTGAGACTGGTAGGAGGGGCAGAGATGCAAAACGGCTGACCCCAAAGCCACAAGTAGCGGTTAAACACTGGGAGAGACACCTGGGTGATAGAGGTCCCCTGGAAGGAGGGATCCCAGCCCCACACTGGTCTTCCCAGCCTAGGGGTCCTGTCCAGGAAGAGGAGTCCCCATAGCATTTGGCAGTGAAAATCAGTGAGGACTCTCTATGTCTATTTTAGTGAGATGGAAGGCAGCTAGAAACCCATACTCAAAGCCCCACAGACAGGCTCATTTGCTTTCAAACACTCACCTAGGTTCCTGCGGAGAGGTGGCAACTCGAAAGGCACCAGAGACATATGGGGGAAGACTGAATCGTGTGGCTTTGAGGCAAGGGCTGGAGGGATAGCTATCATTGTCCCTGTATGGAGCCCACAGGAAGGTACCAGCTTTTCTATTTTGAACGCTCCCCCGAAAGGCCAAACCGGAGAATGAATTGGTCTGGTAAAATCTGCACATAGGCACCACCGTGGTGACAACCTGAGGTCCCGCCCAGCTAGTGCTGCATTGCCCTGAGCACCCTCTGTCCCTGGGTAGCAGGCCCCACCCCACAAGCTGTGAAAGACTTTCACAGCAGTAGATGGCCGGCCCATGGCAGCCTGGGGAACTGTCAGTGGTAGGCAGTCAGCCACAACTTGAGCTACCGCCTCTACTAGGTGGCTCTTGGGTAATCAGACCACGCCACTGGGCCACACAGGACACATCTCACCAAAAGCCACCTGGAAAAGACTGAGACATAGGACATCTACCTAATTTATAGACACAAACACAGACAGGTGGACAGAATGAGAAAACAAAGGAACATGTCCCAAATAAAATAACAGAAGAAACCTCCAGGAAAAATAAAACAACTACATGTAATGGAGGCGACCAACCTACCAGACACATAGTTTAGAACACTGATTATAAGAATACTTAAGGAGTTTAGTAAGAACTTCAACAAAGCAATAGTAAGCATAAAGAAGGATATAAAAACCATTAAAAAAGACCCAGTCAGAAATAAAGAATACAGCAACTGAAACGAAGAACACACTGGAAGGAATCAACAGCAGTTTAGATGATGCACAGGATCAAGTCAGCAATTTAGAAGACAAGGTAGTAGAAAACACTCAATCAGAAACAAAAAGAACAAAGAATTTAAAAAAAAAAAGAGTTTAAGGGACCTTTGGGACAACCTCAAGCATAACAGCATTCACATCATAGGAGTAGCGGAAGTAAAAGAGAGGGAGCAAGGGAGCAAGGACCCATTTGAACAAATAGTGACTAAAGACTTCTCTAACCTGATGAAGGAAATAGATGTATAAGGCCATGAAGTATAGAAAATCCCAAGCAAGATGAACCCAAACAGACCAGCCAAGCCACATTACACTGTAATTCAAATGGCAAAGGTTAAAGACAAAGAGAGAATCCTAAAAGCAGCAAGAGAAAGACAACAAGTTATTTACAAGGGAGCTTTCATAAGATTACCAGCTGATTTCTCAACAGAACCTTTGCAGGCCAGAAGAGATCAGCAAGAGATATTCAAAGTGATGAAAAACAACGGCCTACAGCCAAGACTGCAGCACGGTTCACAATAACCAACATAGGGAAACCACCAAAATATCCATAAATTGGCAATTGGATAAAGAAATTGTGGTACATATATACAATGGATTATTACTCGGCCATAAAAAAAGAATGAAATCTTACCATTTGTAACAGCATGGATGGACCTAGAGGATATTATGCTAAGTAAAATAAGTTAGACTGAGAAAGACAAATACCATATGATCTCACTTATATGCAGAAAGTAAAGAACAATAAACAATCAGAGAACAAACTGGTGGTTGCTAGAAGGGAGGGGGACTGGGGGAAGTAAGAAAGTTGAAAGGATTAGGAAGTACAAATTTATAGGTGCAAAGTATTCGTGGGATGTGAAATACAGTATGGGGAATATGGTCAAGAATATTGTAAAACCATGTATGGTATCAGATGAGTACTAGACTATCTGGAGGATCACTTCATAAATTATATAAATGTCTAGCCACTACACTTTACACCTGAAACTAATATAAAAGAATATTGAATGTCAACTATAATTAACAAACATATACAAGTATAGTCACAGGATATAAAGTATAGCATAGGGAATATAGTAAATGGTAGGTATTTGAATAGCTATGTACATTGTCAGATGGGTATTAGACTTGGGGTTATTACTTTGTGAGGTATGTAAATGTCTAATCACTATGTTGTTTTGTACACCTGAAACTAATAATAAGAAAAGACATTTTCAGAAATTCTGTAATGAAAAAAATTATTTGATATATTAATATGATAGATATCCAGTGATTATTTGACAATAGCCTTCAGAAAAGAAAAAGGAATATTAGAAAGGATTATAAATGATCTCTGGGAAAAAAAGGAACTATAATAATACAAGAACCCAATGAAAAGAAATTTTGGTATGACCACTTTGGAAAGCAACTGATTTCAATTAAAACAAGCAGTCAATGGGGTCTCTGAAGCTTGTTAAGAACAAGGTGTTTGTATTTATGAGTAAGAAGCTGGAAGCAAGACATGTTTCTTCAGTCAACAGGAAAAAAGAAAGAATTAGAAACTCCAGAGGAAAGCAGGCAAACAAATCTTATACAAAAAAAACCCCAAAAACCTTTAGATATAATGCAAAGTAAAATAGGGGGTGGGGATGAGCCATTATCACAATGTAAAAAAAAATAATCTATTTGACTTGAAACATTCTGTTTGTAGCATAAGATGCCAATTCTCTCTTTAAAGCCGTATTCATGCAAGTTGGTTCTACTGGGAATAATAATTACATAATTATAATATTACAGATGTTATCCATTACATTTCAGCTTTCAGAATTTACTTAGACAAAGCAGAAATCTTGGTTGCAATTATGCAATAGAATATATATGCAACAAAGTAAATCTTTAAAGATTTATTTTTATTGTTTCTGACAGAGAGAAAGAGAGAGATGCAGAGACAGAGAGAAGGAGGAGGGCCCAGAACAGTCTCCATAGTTGCACATTGCCCGGGCAATTGTGCCCTGTCCAGCGGGGCACGACAACGCAGCCCGAGGGGGAACCTATGAAGGACAAGAGACAGGAGACACAAAGAAGTGGAGGCAAGACAGGATTCTGATCAAGCCTCCAAATTTTATTTCTGTTACAGCGGCATATATACTGTAGGGACAAAGGAGGGCAGGGCTATCCGCCTGGCGGGGTATATGTCAAAAGGTGATTGGTTGGGATAAGTGGCAGTCCAGGATTGGTGGAGGACTGGTGGGCTCTAGCGGGCAGTCCAAGCAAGGGAGGGGTGGGCCATGCGTGGGAGACACCATTGAGTAACAAGTTATCTTTAACTTCAGGCCAGACCGCAAGGCCATCTCCCAGGATGAAGTCGATTCTCAAAATGGAGTTACTTCTGTTTTTAGCCAGATTGGTCCGAGTTGGTCCCTGACATCTCCTCCTTTTCTCTTTTATTAAAGAGTGGGCATTAACCGATTGGGGGAGCAGTGACCTGGGTCCTCCCATGAGTTCTCTAGACCCACTGGTAATGGCTCTTGGTATCTTTTGGGGAGGAGAGGCAGAGCCGATGGATTTTTTATAGATACCAACCTCTAT
>PVKE010043145.1:0-13475 GCA_004027555.1 Craseonycteris thonglongyai | reverse complement strand
TGAGACCCTGCAAGTGCTTCAAAAACAGTTTGAAGAGAGATTTCTGCAGTTTACAAATATCGAGCCAATTGTCTCCTTCTGTATCAATCCTTTTACTTGCCAAATAAATGTAATAGAACTAGCCGCATATATTGTAGACCTTGTTCAGGGGAAAGCAGAAGAACTAGAGTTAGAAATTTTGAACCTTAAGAACGATATTTTGCTAAAATCCTTAATATCAGAGGACTTATGGAACATAGTCAACAAAGAAAGGTTCCCATTTTTTTTAAAAGTGGCATATAAAATCAAATTGTTTTTTGGGTCAACGTATTTATGCGAATCTTTGTTTTCAAACATAAATTAAATAAAATCACGATATAGATCTCGACTTACCAATGAGCATCTTAATAATTGTTTGCTAACAGGGTTGTCGTCATACTCTCCTAATTACGAGGCACTGGCCAATGAAATGCAATGCCAAAGATCACACTGGCAGACTGTTTTTTTTTTTATGTTTTCTTTTATGTTTTTTTAAATGATTTTATTATACATGTGTTTTTTATTTACTTTGTATTACGTTTTGTATATATGTTTCTTTGTGTGTATATAATTTGTACAATAAATTTATTTTAAAATTATTTTTGTTTATTATTTTTTATTCTTGTTCTATAATAAATATCCTTAGAAATAGCTGGTGCGCGCCACCCTACCGATATTTTAGAATGCGCCCTAGGGTATAAAAAGGTTGGGAACCCCTGTTCTAGAGATAGATGGTCTCACAACAAGTGAATGTATTTAATGTCACTGAGCTGTCCACTTCAACATGGTTAAAATGGTAATTTTTATGCATGTATGTTTTGCCACAATAAAAACAACATTATGAACAGAGCATTGTTCAATGAGGAGACACTAAACTTGTTGACTTTTAACTCAGGTGCTGTGTGTGTGTGTGTGTGTGTGTGTGTGTGTGTGTGTGTATTTATATTAAAAGTAACCAGTTTCCTGAAAACATGAGTATAACCTACTCTTGGCCAAGAGGCTCTTCTTCTGTACTTTTGTGTATCCTAATGCTGTCTCCACAGTGTGTTGGTCAGGAAGTGAATGATTCATGGAGTCTTTACAACAGATCCCTGAATCACTCACACACACACACACGCACACGCACACGCACACACACACACACACACACACACACACACTCAGCCTCTCCCACTAACCATCTCCTAACAGGTTTGTAAAACAGGGAGTGATTAGGACACCTAAGAAAATGTAACTGGGGCATGGCAAGACGCAGCCTGGTGCCCACTGCCAGGCATGTTCCTAAGTGGCCTCTTCTGCGGCTTAGTAATAACCTGAAGCTGTGGCCACAGCTCCCAACCTCAGGCCCTATGTTACTTCTCTTTCTGTCTGTCTTTTAGGCCAACCTGAATGGTAGCAGCAGCAGAGAGCAGTGGGTACTGGAAGCTCCAGGTGCCCACTTGGCCTCTGTGGCCATGTCTGTTTCAGGGGCCTCTTCATACTCCAATGTGAGTGGGGCTGGATGTAGGCAAACGGAATGGCTGGTGTGTGGTGGGTGGTGCAGTCAGGTTAATTGCAGGGCTAGTCTTACATCTTCCTGGTGGTCATGAATCATTTAGGGAACCACTCAGGTATATTAACAAATGAAAAACTGACCTTGACATTAGGAGACCTGAGTTTAGACTTGGCTCTGCTGCTAACTTGTTTTGTTACCATAGTAAATCACATAAGCTCTCTGGCCTCTGTTTCCTTCTAGGTCAGGCTTGACCAGCACACAGCTCATGTGCCCCCACCCACCCTTCTTTGCTCACAGTACTGTCTCCCTGTGAGCCCAGATGGGAACTCACAGTCCTCAGATAGCATTCTCCTACGACCACTTTAGCATTTCAAATGACACCTATTTGTCATCCTAAAGGCTCAATTGTTGGTTGTCAGTTCTGACTATACATGACAATCACTGAAGAGCATTTACAAAATACAGATGCCTGAACCCTACCAGTATGGATTCTGATTTAATTGGTCTAGGATGAGACCCAGGCATTGATAGATTTTAAAAGCTTTCCAGATGATTCTAATGTGTAGCTGGGATTGAGGACTACTGGGTTAGATGATCACTAAGGCCCCTTCCAGAGCTAATATCCAAGCTCTCTATGAACAAGTATTGGCATTAAGATAGCAGACATGATGGGACCAGTTGGCCCACGCTCTAGTGGCAAGAACATTAGGTTGGGAACTAGAAGATCTTGTTATTGTCTCTAGATTTCACTCCTAACTCACTTATGATATTGGGTGAGTTATGTATTCTTTTTTTGAGCTTTAGATTCTACATGAATAAACTAGAAATAATACTCTCTTGAGCTTCTACTTTCCATATATTTTAAGAAGATGAAATAAAGATATATGAGAAAAGGATTACATAGAGTGCTATGTAAATTATTGTTTTTATAAATTACGTGTCCCCAGACAAAGTTTTTTGTTTTTAATTTTGAATAAATATTTGAGTCTATCCTTTATGGGGATTTTGTGAGACTACAATGAGATAGTATATACACAGCACCCAGAATGATGCAGGGTAGGTATGCAATATAATGTTTGTCTAAAAATTTTGATGAAAATTACTGCAACAATAAATCAAAGGAAGAATAAGCTCATTTCATAATGCCTGAAATATCCTCATTATAAAATGTGAAAATAATAGAGAGGTAAAAAGAACTATCTTACCTCCCTCACCCCAATACTCTCCTCTCTAGAAGAAGTCACCAACAGGGATTGAAGGGTATCTTTCTAGGTCTCTTTCTATGCATTTATATCACACAACCACACACACATCCTTTTTTTCCTAACAGAAATGAGATATACTATATATACATATAACAATGTGTTTTAGGGACCATGCTGTGACTTCGGACAAGTTATTTAATCTCTTCATGCCTTAGATTTCTCTTTTGTAAATGGGGATAATAACATAGGACCATTATAAGGATTGAATTAGTTAATATTTGTAAAGCACTGAAAATAGTGCCTAGCACTTTTCTATGGTGAAACTCACAGTAAATCTTATAGAAATATTTTTCACTAAATAAATGTTTATTAGATAACTGTTTAAAAATAAAAAACTATCTTCATTTGTGCTGAACTTAAGGCTGATTTTAAAACCGATACATCCCCCACTCCTGCAGGCTGAAATTTGGTTGAGTATGTTTTGAAAGTATGCAGCTTTTTTACTGAGCCTTCATTTTCACACAATGCATGATGGGTAGTAGGGCCCAAGGTTAGAGACTTCAGTGATTTTATCTTAATGGATATTCTGATCTTAGCCTTCTCATTTCTCTTCTAGGCCTCAGTTTCTTTTTTGGGAAGCTAGGTACCATATTATTTATAGGCAAGAGGTACCAAGAAGAAATGGACTTGAAGCAGTTACAGCTACTGGGTGGGTAGCTTATAACATCCCAGTGTTTGATTCTAGGGCTGATGAGCAGTAGGTTATGACCTTGTCTCTAACTTCTCTTTGGATTTTGTTAGGAAACATACAAGAGAGGAGAAGGTGTTGGCATTCTGCCTCTAGAAAGAATTTTGATTAAGGATAAACATATTCCAAGATGCCATGAAATTGAAGTCACATGAACGCTAAGTGATTTCTTGGCATCAAAAATCAATCTCTTTCGTGTCAGTCCTAAAAAAATAAACACTTTTTTACCTTCTCCAGTACCGGGAATAGCCAGGTTGACTTCAGCTATTACAGCAAAAGCTTTTAAAATAATTACTTCTAGAATACAATAATATTAATGATTAGCTGTGTGTTAAAATTGAAGAGATAAGTAGTTAAATACTAGGAATAATAAATGTTGGAAGTGTCATTATATAATTTTGCCCTTTAGAAGTATCATTTTTTAACAATTTTGCTCATAGTGAATTGTTCAGGAAAAAATAAATCCCTCACTAAATAATCCTTTTTCTATGATTTAGGTGATGTTTTAAAATGATCTTTCATTTTCATATATTAGAGTCAGGCCCTTCAAAATAACAGATTTTTTAAAAAAGTAATTATACTCTCATTTATGGAGCAGGTTCTATGTGCTGGGTGGGCACTGTGCATGTACAGTCTTATTAACTCTGCAAACAGCTCTGTGGAGTGATACCAATTATTATCCTATTTTAGAGATGAAGAAACTGAGGCTTTATAGAGGTTTTGTAATTGGTCATATGAATACACGTGTAAATGGCAGATCTGAGATTCAAAACCAAATCTGCCTACTGGGAACCAAAGTATCTAACCAAGTTGCTCCGTGAGCTAGAGACATCTGTTAGAATGAAACTAATTACTGCAAAGATCTGGATTTACTACAAGTCAAATCAATCTTCTCAAATATGAGGAATGTGTAGTAAGAAGTGTGTATGTGTGTGTGTGTGTGTGTAAAATAAAGGATGACTAGGATGGGAGGTAGGGGAATCTGGTAGTCTTATAACTCTCTTGGAAAAAGCCCTCTCACAATAACTTGCTTCTGCTTGGGTACCGATGGACCTGCAGCGGGTGAGGCAGCCGGCAGCTTCCCATGGTGACAGCAAACCCCTGTCTGCTGGGAAAGTCAGTTTTGTAATTACAGTCAGTGTAAGCGAAGCTGTACTGACGATTTGGTTTAGAACAAGCTTGTCCAACCCCATGGCCCGGGTCACATACAGCCAGGACGGCTTTGAATGTGGCCCAACACAATTCATAAACTTTTTAAAACATTATGAGATTTTTTGGTGATTTCTTTTTTAGCTCATCAGCTATTGTTAGTGTTAGTGTATTTTATGTGTGGCCCAAGACAATTCTTCCAAGGTGGCCCAGGGAAGCCAAAAGTTTGCACACCTGTGGGTTAGTGGCTCAGAACTTAAACTTCACACTGTTGCTTCTCGTCTTTGATGGTTGTTGCAACATACTTGTATAATAAACATCAGAATTTTCTATTTCTTAATTCTTTTTAAGGACGGTTACTAGGTAAAAATTCAAAGAAGTCCACATTTGCTCTCTCTCTGTCTCTCTTTCTGTCTCTCTTTCTACACATACACACACATGTGTTCATACAGGACTTAGTTGCAGCATATGAAGGCTGTTCAGAAAGTATGTACCAGTGTAATATGAAAAACAGAAGCATTTATGGCTGGATGCTTTTCTGGACAGCCCTCGTATATCTCCTAAAAGATACGTCATTCTTGTCATTTTTTAAAATGATCACATTCAGCAATTTTAACATTGCCCATTGATAGAGAGACATTATCCAATATACAGTATAGCCCAAATGGAAATTTCTCAATTGTTTTCAATAATGGTGCTTTTATAGAATTTATTTTAAAAATTCTGATCCAGGATTCATGCATGGCTTTTAGTGTCCAGTCTTAGTTTCCCTTTATCTGAAACAGTTCTTTAGCATTTTTTCCCATTCTTTGTGTCATTGACATTTTTGAAATATCTGAGTAAGTCATTTCGCAGAATGTTTCTCAATTTGAATTCAAAAGATGGTTTTCTAATGATTAAAATTCCTGGGATTCAGTTGATAGGGTCAAATGATCCAGTTGGTATTTTTAATATTATGTTTATGTACTTTCTATATTTACAAACAAATATAAATATAGAAATATATATGCTATAAAAGTCACATAATTACATGATTAGAAAATTTAAATGGCTTTAAAAAATACAAAATAGCAAATGAAGTTCCTCTGTCTCAGTCCCTTTCCCTAAGGTGACATGTTTCGGTTTCTATTCTGAAAAACATGGATGCACACACACTGCATAGCCATCTCCTTGTTCATATATGCTGTTTTCCTTACACAAAAGGAGTGTGCGATTAAAGGCTCCGGTCCTTGAACCACCTATGTGTTTCAGTGAAGGACAACCCCCAAGGTGAAATGAATCTTACAGTTGTTGCCTGGTTTGAGGAAAATCTCCATTGCCTTCGCGGGTTTGCATTGAGGTGGCAGTATTCTGATGATTAATACAGACCAAGGTCAGCGTACATAGTGGTTATCTGGCATTGGCCTACCTAATCCAATGGTTCTCTCTTGGGGTTGACTGGGGAGAATCTGTGTTGATTAACTCAGGGAAGCTTTTATCAAGGCTGAATGCAGGAATGAAGGGAATGCGACCTCTGCTAAAGATGATGGTTAGGATGGTTGCTGCTGCTGCCACCCCGCCTCCTCCAAAATGTGGTAAAATTCATAAGACATGAATTTATCATTAGTGACATTTCGTATGTAACAGTGTGGTGCAACCATCATTACTATCTAGTTCCAAAAAATCTTTTCATTACCTCGAAAGGAAGCCCTGTATGTATTAGCAGTCATTTCTTTTTGCCCTCTCCCTAGTTCATAGTAGCCACCATGTTTTGTGTCTCTACGGATTTGCCTGTTTAAGATATTTCAGGTCGATGGAATCATACCCTAGGTGGCCTTTCATGGCTTCTTTAACTTAACGTGATATTTTCAAGCTTCATTTATGTTATAGCATGTATCAGTACTTTATTCCTTTTTATGACTGAATAATAATCATTGTATGGATAACCACATTTAAAAAATTTATTCATTAGTTGATATCCTGTTTTTATTTTTTAATTTATTTGCAGAGCTGGAGCTGGACTGGGGGCCTCCTGCATGGGAAGCACATCCCAGTTCAGCTTATGGGTCCACATGGGCTGGGGCAGGGATTTGATCCTTGGTCCTTGGGGCTTCAAGGAGAGTGCTCTACCTGCTAAGCCATTCCAGTTCCCCCTCCCCATTTTTTTTAAGACTGTTTTTAAATATTGCTACAAACCTTGGATCGAAGGAACCTCCTGTGTGGGATATTTTTTTTAATTGCAAAAACCATCAATTGTCAGTGATTTCCTCAGGTCAGGAGTTTAGTATGCCAGACAAGTTGTCTTAAAATCATCAGTCCCTGCCAACTAACAGCTGGGACACTGAAAGGTAAAAGAACAACTTCTTGAAGAGAAAAAAGAGTTTCTTAAGGTTCGTTACAACAGTTATCTGCCTTCTTACCCCATGGTCCCTTCTATTGCAGCCCCTCTTGGGTGATAGTCTCTGAGACGTCCAACCTGCTGAAATAATCACTGGAATCATGAGTCTGGTGGAGCAGAAAAGTCATTCCGGGCAAGGCAGTTTAGGGCTGGGGCGGCCACAGCCCCACAGCTGATGCCAGCTCCCCGTTGCTTCTCGTCTGTTTATCGTTTGACAAACTCTAGCAAAAGCCCTCCTCTTTGAACAAAAGATTTCAGAATTTCTGCTGTCTGACAAGTACTGCTTGCTATTTATTCCAGCCTGAATCTGTAATACTGTGGGGTGTGTGTGTGTGTGTGTGTGTGTGTGTGTGTGTGTGTGTACCATCACCTAGACAGGGATTAGCAAGAAACTCCTTAAGAATTCATTTGATGGCTAATGATGGAAAATCCCAGGGTTTAAAAGGAGCAGAGAGAGAGAAAAAAAAAAAATAACCCACCAGCTTTCCAGACAGATGTAAAAACGGCATCTTCCCTATAATTAAAGTCTTGAGCCCTACAGTGTGGTGGGTAGAGAAGGAAGTACAAGTCCTGAGAGCAGGAAGATAATGTCACATTGCTGATCCCTCAGTGGCAGCGAACATTGTTTAAGAGATGAAATCTGATGAGGAGTAACTGATTTCCCCTCTCCCCCTCCCAGCTTCGCTCAGTCGTTTTCATACTTAGCATTATAAAGACTTCAACAAGGGCATCCTGCAGGGAAGGAACCACATCCTGACAGAATGTTCCAAGGCCTGCCTTCTGTATTGTCTAGGGTGTAAATCCTGCTGCTCCAAAGTAATTGTTTCTCTTCCCCAAGCCAACTGAGTCTTCCTCGCCCACTCCCATTTCTCTCTTTTTATTTATTGTCCCATTCTTTTTTCCCCCTAAGTCTCTCTGAGGATCCTGACAGTCACACCTCTCCCTGGCCGTAATGCTGCACCGGAAGGTTAGTCTATCTTTCTTTATGGACCATGGCTGCCCGTGACCTAAACACCAAGGCCCCCATCAGTTGTCCGTCCAAGACCTCTATGTCAGGGTCGGCTAGTGCCATAGGAGGCAAGTAGTTTGCTGATCACATAGATTTAGCACTACAGGTTCCAGTACAATAAAAACAAGCAGAACAGGCTTTCCTACAGCATGTTTTTGAGACCCACTCGGGGAATTTGGGTGGGGTTGGAAGAAACCAAGTGCCTGGCCTATCCCAGGGGACATTAGTCACCCAAATTATGGCTCAGCACTTAAAAAAATATTAGGCAAGTTGGTACATGGTAGTAACTGTCAGACTGGCCACTCCCTGTTGAAGCTGGTGGGTTTGGAATTCTGGTTTAACTTCTCAAGGAATTTGTTTTGCAAAAGTGAAAAAGGCCAGTGGAGGAGGATCCTGGGTATTTTTTGAAATGTAATTTTCGTACTGAGGTATAACAACAGTTAAAAAGAAAAGAAAGAAAAGGAAGGGGGAGTATAAAAAAAGGCGTGATTGAAATAGGTATAAACCCCAAATGTAATCACTTCACCATTTACAGTTAGACTACTGAGTGCTCCCTGGGTCCCTGTACATCAGGAAAGGCTGAGAAAAATTGCAGAGAAAGGCAAACACTGTAATCAAAAGGGTTTGGGGATGTGCAAAAGCAACAGTATCATTATCATCCTCAGTTATTGAAAGGGTGAACGTGTTCATGCAATAGCTCAAAGACCTCATTAGAGGATGGTGGAGCCAGCCAGAGATACCCCAAGAGCCCAAAAGGAATCTCGTTCACCAAATTCCAGAAGACTCAAATAAGGATGTCCTGGTAGAACTAGCATTTAGTCAATTAAAAATAAGTTTCTGCATAAGATGCTACTAAGATGTAAAGGGATTATACCAAATAATCATGCAGGTTGAAAAAGAAGACATTCAAACCATGGATAGTAGATTCTTGTCTTGTAAGGATGAGAGTGTGAGGAAAAGTGGCTCTTATTTTTTATTTTTATTTTTTAAAGGAAGCTTACACGCATCCTTCTAAGTTAGCAGTGGAAGATGATTTTGGGTGTTAACCCCTACCCTGTATCTAATCCTTACCTTCATATGGAATTGTGCTGTCCAGTATGGAAGCCACTGGCCACATGCAGCTATTGGCCACTTGAAATGTAGCTAGCTATACACTTACAATATATATATATAAGGTGTATTTATCAACTATTCCCAATTATCCTTCAACAAAGTTAAAGAAATGTAGTTAGTTCAAATTGAGATGTGCTGTATGTATAAAATACATACTAGATTTCAAAGACTTAGTGTGAAAAAAAGAATGTAAAATATCTCAGTAATTTTTTATATCAATATGTAAAGCGATAACAGTTCAAATACATTGGGCTAAATAAAGCATATTAAGATTAATTTCACCTCTTACTTATTTTAATGTGGTTAATAGAAAATGTAGAAATCACTGACGTGGCTTATTCGTGTCCCACATTCTATTTCTATTGGAGAGTGTTGCTTTGGAGCAGTGGTTTTCAACGGCCCATTCGTGGACTGAATCCAATCCTCCAGAAGTTCCTGCCGGTTGTAAAACAGTTTAAATCACACTGAAGTAAGTTTATTCTTCTCTTATAAACATATCCTGAAAATATGAAAGTATTTCCCAGACCTGCAGGAAATTTCTGGTGGACTGGAGTCTGTCCACCGAACGGCAGTTGAAAACCACTGCTTTCGAGACCTTTGCTGCTAATCAGCCATGATTGTGCTTAAAGGTGTCAATGTTAACATGGTCCAAACAGCGAGAGTCCTGACCCATAGTGTGGGCGGAATGTCTAAAAGTCAGTGTACTGAAGATCAGGGGCACACAGAGCAGAAACACACGTTCTTATTGATGAAAACAAAAAATGTTAAACCTGTCTTTCTGGAGTTGCTTTAATTGAGGCCCATTCCTGGACCTTCAGGCTTCTAATTATAGTAGGTATCTAATAGTAGTGTTGTATATTCATTCCTTTAAGGCACTCAGAACAGTGCCCATAGTAAATGCTTTATAGACATTTGCTAGTTATTCACCCTTTTCTTATGTGACAGGGAGCCTCTAAATAATGGGTTTCCCTAACACTAATAACACTCCTTTGTTTGTTTGGTGTTTTTGCTCCACGTTTTTAGGTTGGAGGAGAGGTGGCTCCCACTTTGCCTATCTATCAGATATTAAGGGCTGCCATTGACTGGGTTTGTCCCAAGTGGTACTTGTGGCGGAATATAGACAGTGGGGGAGTATAGGGATTCCACGCGTGGTGAAATAGTTGAGTAGACCCTCTTTCCAGTGAGTAAGGTTTAAACATGGTTCACGGTCCATCATACCACTCTCTGAGTGTCTGGCTGGATGTGATTTCTGAGACACCTACTTAAAGACTAGCTGTAGTTTCCCTCCTGTACTTCCCTTGTGTCCTCCTGGGGCTCCTTATCCATTTTTGCTCTGAACATCTTGGTCAGGATGTCTGTCATGCTTGGGATCTGCCTTTAGCTGTAATGCTTCACCACTCCACCACATAGCCCCTGCTTATTCAATGTGGGTGTACTTAAAAATGATAAATTTGGGAAAGCTGGGATGGCTAAGCGGGTTAAGCGCTCGCTTTGAAGCCCCGGGGACCGAGGATCGAATCCCGGCCCCGGCCCATGCGGACCCACATGCTGAGCTGGGGTGTGCCCCCAGTTCAGTTCTTGCTGGTGCAGCCCCATGCCCGCCTGTGGAGTGAAACATGGAAAACTAATGTCAACTATGGAGGCTGCTCTGGGCCCTCCCCCTTCTCTCTGTCTCTCTCTGTCTCTGTTTCTCTCTGTCAAAAATCAATAAAATAAATCTTTAAAAAATGATAAATTTGGTTTTGAGCTAGCTATTTGTAAGTGGGGAATGCGATCTCAGCTGTTCAACTATTGTTAAGATCTTCTAGACTGGTGATTCTAAACAAGGGGAAGGCATCACAATGACCTGCAGCAGTTTCAGAGGATGCGTTTTCAGAAATTCTAATTTAATAGGTTTGAGGTGGAATCTTGGCAATTCTATTATACTTTTTTTTTTTTTAAGATTTATTTTATTGTTTTTGGATAGAGAGACAGAGACAGAAAGGGACAGAGAGAAGGGGGAGGGCCCAGAACAGTCTCCATAGTTGTACGTCATCAGTTCTCAACATGATTTCTTTCCACACCAGGTGGGCAGGGGCCACGCAAGGTGGGAACTGGGCATGAGGGCCTCCCACATGGGAAGCACGCCCTAGTTTGGCATATGGGTCCACATCAGCCAGGGCTGGGACTTGATCCTCAGTCCCCGGGGCTGCAAAGTAAGTGCTTAACCCCCTGAGCCATCCTGGCTTCCCTGTATTATACTTTTAAAAAGCTCCCAAAGTGATTCAAGTGTATACACTTGATTGAGAATCACTAGCTAGTCAAGAACAGGAACAGACATTTCCTACTATCATTTTAGGTGTTAATTAGTTTATTTGATGTCAAGGTTAGATCGCTAATTATTTTAGTTCAAGTTTCATAGGCCGCCCATTTGTAGATTCATATATATAAAGTGTGTGTGTGTATGTGTGTGCGTGTGTGTATGTATATATATACTTTTTACATTGTACATTCCCAGCAATTAGTGCAATACCTGGTACATAGCAAGCCCTAATAATTGAATTGATGACTATGAATACTGAATATATATCTGTAGAGAAATATCCTTAAAATGTATTTCATAAAATATTTTTTGAGGTGTCTTTAAAACCTCTTTAAAAATGTATTGAAAGTTTCCATCACATTTCATGTGCTTTAAATAAATGAGAAATAAGCTTCAAAAGGGTCTGGCAGGTGGCCCTGTGGCGAAGTCTGACTGCAGAGTTGTCTGTACACAGAAGACTTGGGAGGTGTGGCTCGGTTGTTTTCCAACACACAGGAGGGGTGCGCTGCAGGTGTGGTCTTTGTTGACACCCAGCTCCACTGTGCAGCCGTTACTTGCTGTTTCCTGTCTCAAGAATTCAGTGCAAGGGACAAAACTGCTGCTTGCATCTGCCATCGCCGTATTTAAGGTGGTGGTGATCCAAAAAGGAAAGCCAATGGCAAGTCTGCCAGGGGGAGCTGGTCTCTGGGTTAATGATGTTTATGAGTCCACTGACCCCTGGTGCTGCCCTGTGCAGGGCCCTATCTGTGCCTGCAGATGCAGCTGTGGGCCTCTTCACCTGACTCACCTCCCGTGACCTGAAGACCTCCAACCCCGGATGTTCCTTGGCGGTTAGGCCTGATGCTTCCTCTGGCCCTTTTGTGCTTGCCCTGCACCCCACCCAGCCTATTACTTCTTAGATTTTTAAAGAAAAAACAACCGGCAAACCTATCTCAAAATAGTTCAATTGATGAGGAATTCTAAAAATGACCGAAAAATAACCTTTATTGGGTATGAGCCTGTGTGTGAAGCAGTACTTTCAAGGGCCCTGTGGGAAAGCCACGCCCACGTGGTTGGCTAGTTGCACTTCTTTGGCCACATTAGCTGGTGATTCTAATTTGTTTTTAATGCAGCAAGAATTTGTTTAGTGATGGTCCACTTTCACCACCCCTTTGTCAGAGAAGGAAGAAGGACCATGTTCTCCAATTGTCAGTTCCTTTCTTTAGGTCCCTTTCTTCCCTGCTCAGTCAGGGCCCCCCCCCCCACACACACACACACACACACACTCTCCCAGCCTCCAGGAGCCTCTGTAACCACCGGTAAAGGAAGAGTTCAAATTAGATTGAGTGGCAGGTCAGCAGAGGCAGAAAGGGAGAGGAACTGGGGTGTGCAGATTTTCCACAGGTGACTTTGCATGTCCCTGAATTGTACCTCACACCACCAACCCCCACCCAGGCTGCCCTGACAATGATGGCAGGTCAGTGCAAGATCATTGGAGAAACCACAGGCTGCCCCAGAGACAGCTGCCGCCTCTGCTCAACTGAAAAGTCTTCTCTGCTGGGAGGGGACAGTGTACACGCCTGGAGGAAAACAGCTGGTCTCAGATTCAGAACTTGAGGAGCCAGCGAGGAAGCCTTCACAGGTGCAAAAATATTGGGGCCCTGAATTTACATATAGGATACTGAAGCTTTCTTTCTCCTAGTACTGGGTGTGGTCGCTATAGGAGAGACACGCTTCAGTCAACTCATATTTATTGGGTATCTACTATGTATCAGGCCCTGTGCTAACTGCTGGGAGTACACTGAATTGCAAGAGTCCTACTTTCACAGAGCTGAGAGCAGTGGTCTCCAAACTTTTGTCATTGCACATTCTCTGTAGGAAAAAAGAAACGAGCCTATCTATGGTGTTTTAACTTATTTATAAACTATGTAGTGTATTGCTATGTTATGTATATCATATGAAATTGATATACAAAATTAATTAGGATGAAATATATATATATGTATACCATATATACACATATATACATGTATATACATATATATATACATACATACATATATATATACATATATATATA
>PVKE010043144.1:0-13596 GCA_004027555.1 Craseonycteris thonglongyai | reverse complement strand
GGGCGGGGCCAGGCCATGGGAGGAGCTTTTTCTGGGGGCGGGGCCAGGCGGCCATCGGAGGAGCCTTCTGGGGATGGGGCCAGGCCATTGGAGGAGCTTCCTGGGGGCGGGGCCAGGAGGCCACGGGAGTTTTCTGGGGATGGGGCCAGGAGGCCACTGGAGGAGCTTTCTGGGGTTGGGGCCAGGCCACTGGAGGAGCTTCCTGGGGGCGGGGCCAGGTCATGGGAGCAGCTTTCTGGGGGCGGGGCCAGGCCATGGGAGGAACTTTTCTGGGGGCGGGGCCAGGCCATGGGAGGAACTTTTCTGGGGGCGGGGCCAGGCCACTGGAGGAGCTTCCTGGGGGCGGGGCCAGACCATTGGAGGAGCTTTCTGGGGGTGGGGCCTGGAGGCCATTGGAAGAGCTTTCTGGGGGCAGGGCCAGGAGACCATTGGAGGAGCTTTTTCTGGGGGCGGGGCCAATCGGCCATTGGAGCTTTCTGGGGGCGGGGCCAGGTCATCGGAGGAGCCTTCTGGGGGCGGGGCCCAGAGGCCACTGGAGGAACTTTCTGGGGGCAGGGCTGCGGGGCCTGTGGGAGGAGTCTGGGTGGAGCCCGGAGGCCATTGGAGGAACTTTCTGGGGCCGGGGCCACAAGGCCACTGGAGAAGCTTTCTGGGGGCGGGGGCCAGGAGGCTATTGGAGGAGCTTTCTGGGGGCAAGGCCCCAGGGCAGGGCGCACCTAGGGGTGGGGACAGGGGAGAAGCCCTGGGGAAGGGGCCAGGTCATGGGAGGAGCCTCTGGAGGTGGGGCCAGAAGGGAAGCTCTGCAGGCTGACTGCCTGGAACCCGTGGGGAGGAGCAGAGAGAAGCAGAACGCGGGAGCAGGGCAGCCATGCAGGGGTGAGGCCATGGGACACACCATCGGTCTCGGAGGGGAGCAAACCCCAGCCCAGCGCACCTTCGGATGTTCATGGGCGCCACACTCTCCCAGGCGCCAGCCTTGGGGCTGTATCTCTCCACGGAGTTGAGGCAGCTGGTGCCGTCATTGCCGCCGGCCACGTACAGCGCCCCCTCCAGCACCGCCACCCCTGCCGAGCTGCGCCGGCTGAGCATGGAGGCCACCGGCGTCCACGCGTTCACCTGCAGTGGAGGGGACTCGCTGGGGGCTGCCCATCGCCAGCCTCCCTCCTCCTCCCGTGCAGACCCCGCTGCAAGGCGGTGTCTGTGGAAGGTGGGCAGCCAGAGTGATGACCTCAGCAGCCCTCCCAGCCAGAACTGGGGGATTGGGGCGTGTCGCACCCACCTGGGGCTCGTACTTCTCCACAGTGGCCAGATGTGACGAGCTGTCGTAACCGCCCACGGCGTACAGGGTACCATCTGCGGGGGATCCATGAGCAAGCGGAGCGCCTGTGTGGGGTCTCCAGGGTGGGGGCAGGGGGGAGGGCCCTACGCCAGCAAGCCCCCTCACTCACCAAGCATGGCCACACGAACGTATCGCCTCCGGGTGCTCATGGCGGTGATGGACGTCCACGTTCCCGTCAGGGGGTCATAGCGCTCGGCACTGTGGGCGTCAGGGGTGCTGCTGACCTTGAGCAGCGGCAGATCAGGACCTGCCCTCCCCCGTGGAATGACTACAGTTCTGCGCTGGGAGGTCACCGAGAGTGACCCCATGGCCCCACCGGCAGGAGGCAGGGCCCTGGCTGCCTGGATGATCCTGGACAAGTGTCCACGTGGGCCCAGCCCCTGGACCGGCGGGAAGGACCCCCGGGGAGGAAAGGAAAGGGCAGGTGGGCTGGCACAGATGAAGAGGCCCAGGGGACCCTGGTAACGTGAGTCAGGCGGGGTCCCTCTTTGTGCCCCTCAAGGTATGGCCTTTGTAATCCCGATGCAGCCACCCCTGCTGTGGAGCTGACCCCAGAAGGCCGCTACCTGTTGAGGCAGGAGGCCCCGTCGTAGCCGCCGGCTGCATACAGGAGCCCATGCAGAGCAGCCACACCCAGGCAGCTGCGCCTCGTGCCCATGGACACCTCAGGCTGCCAGGTGTTGGTCACGGGGTCGTAGGACTCGACGGTGGCCAGGTCTGAAGTCCCGTCGTAACTAGGAGGAATCCGACGCCCGTCAGGGTTGGCCCCGCGGGCACGCACCAGGCCCCACGGGAGACCAGCCTCCAAGCTTACCCGCCCACGGCGTACAGCCGGTTCCCGACCGCCGCCACGCCCACCCGGGCGCGGCGCGTGGACATGGAGGCCACCACGTGCCAGCGGTCAGTGCGCGTGTCGTAGGCTTCACAGTCCCCGTGGATTGCGAACAGGCTCCCACCGCCTGGGAAGGGGCAGATGCTGGGGCAGGACGAGGGGCCCAAAGTCGAGGGTTTCAGGGCTCCGTCCGCGGGTGGGGATTTGTGTGGGATACGTCACAGGGGAACGGAGAAGCAGGCGTGGGGAAGGTGCAGGATGGAACCGGGGCGGGCTGGGCTCCTGGGCAGAGGCGTGGGGGGCCGGCCCGGGGGGGCGTACCCACAGCGAAGAGCACGGGGCCGGCGCCCTCGCAGTGCCGGGGCCGCGTGCGGCTGCTGCCCAGGACGCCTCTCTGCTCAGGCAGCAGGTGGAACTTGAGGGCCTCGATGAGCAGGTCCTTACAGTCAGGATGGTGCCTCACCAGGCTCTCGGCGTCCACGTGGCCCAAGAGGAAGTCCCGGCTCAGCAGGGGCAGCCGCACGCACTTCATCAGCTGGGGGGTAGGGGCGCCGCCGTCAGGCCGCACGCAGGACCTGTGGGCCCACCTGGCCCAGCGCTGAGACTCACTCAGACCCCCGTACGCCGGGCCCTCCGGACACGTGTGTCTGCATCACCCCAACGGTGTCCTTGGACACGGGGGAGCCCAGGCCCCCTCAGGCCCTCAGCCACTGCGTCGACACCTGGACCCAGAGCACCCCCCTCCCCGGGGGCTGGCCTCACCCGTGGGACATGCTGCCTCCGGGCATCCACGTCGTGCTTGACCCAGCTGAGGACGGCTCGGTACACGTCCTCCTCCGAAGGCACGTTCAGGCTGTCGCTAGAGACCAGTTCCAGCACCTGGGGGCGGGGACCCTCAGATCTGAGACCTGGGGTCTTGGGGGCCCGTGGAGCCCTGAAGGTGCCTGGGAGGGAGAGTCCAACGGGGGGCCCAGCGTCCCTATCAGGAGGGGCCGGGCAGAGTCAGGAGCCACAGACCCGGTTCCTGGGGGCTCAGAACCAGGGACGTGCTCAGGACTCGAAGGCGGGGGCTGGGCTGGGGGCGCGCGGGGGTCAGAGGCCGGGAAGGCGGGCGAGCAGGCAGAGGGCCCGGGCGTAAGGGTCCAGGCTGTGTGCAGCTGGCACATTACCTGCTTCAGCGGCAACAGCATGAACTCCTCAGTCTTGGCCACGTCCACGAAGTGCTGCAGCACGTACCTGTGGGCCGCCTTGAGCAGGTCGCCGCACGCGTGCGCGTCAGCAAAGCCCCGAATGCCCAGGCAGTTGGAGGGGTCCAGCTGACTCAGCAGGAACTTGCAGCAGGCGTCGCGGACGCCGTTCAGCTGCAGCAGGCTGGCGGCCGGGAGCAGCGTCTGTGGGGCCAGGCGCGGGTGTGAGGTGCGGAGGGGCTGGGGGGCGCCGGGCCGGGGGCGCCGGGCCGGGGGCGCCGGGCGTCCCCACCTGCACGTTGCCTTCGCCCACCACGATCTCCGCGGTGTAGGCGAACTGCACCAGCTGGTCCAAGGCCTGAGGGTCGATGTCGTGCAGCGTCACGTGCGTCTGGCGGCTCTCGCTCATCTCATCTGTGGGGGTCACAGGTCAGGCGGGTCCCGCTCCCGGGGGGCCTGCCGGGTGGGTGCCCGGGCCGGGTGGGGCGGTACTTGCTTGTGAACATGGCGTGGAAGTAGGGGCTGCAGGAGGCCAGCACCACCTTGTGCGCCCGGATCTCCTTGGCGGCCACGTGCAGGACGATGTCGCACAGGAGGCCGCGCTGCCGCATGCGGCTCATGGCCACGAAGGCGTCGTGGTAGTGCCGCTTGGAGTTGTGCGACACGGTGTGGCCCTCCCGGCTCAGCAGCTGCACGGCGCCCTCCATGGGGGCCGCGGACCGGGCCTGCCGGGGGCGCGCGCGCTCGGCCTCGGGGCTGCAGAGGCGGTGCCGGGTCAGGGGCCGCCCAGGCCCCCCGACCTCCGGGAGCCCCTGAGGGCCCCGCAGGACTCGGCTGGCGCACCGCCCCCGTCCCCCGGGCGGCCCCGCGCCCTCCCTCCCGGGCCCACTCACGCCGGCGGCGGCGGCGGCGGCGGCGGCCCCTCGGGCCCGGGCCCCGGGCTGCCGTGCTCCGGGCTCTGCGTCCTGCCGGCCGGGCGCTCGCTGCGCGGCTGCATGGGCTCGGCCTCGGGTCCCGCCGCCGGTGCGTGGAGGGCGCACAGGCTGTCGGCGGCACCGCTGGAGGGCTGCTTGGCGGCGGCGGCCCGCTGCGCGTCCCCGGCGCCCGCCGCCCGCCCGCCCGCAGCCGCTGTTTCTCGGCGCCGCCCGCGCGGCCCCGGGCTCGCGACGTGGGACGCGAGTCCTCTCTGGGCCCCGCAGCCCCGCTGCCTCTTCCTCCAGGCAGCCCTCGGCCCCCCGCCTGCCACGCACATCCGAGGAGCTTCCCGCTCCCGCGGCCTCGTTCAAGAAGCCCCGAACCCGTGCAAGTCCCGGGCTTGCGCTGCGCTGCGGGCGCTTGGATGGGGGTGGCCGGGTCCCCGCGCCCCGGGGACTGTGGAGCCCACAGTCGGGGGGTCTGGCCATCAGGGCCCGAGGGCCCTGGTCCGGAGGCGGCTGCGGGCGGGGCGAGGGCATCGGCTGGCTTCTCCTTCCGTCCCCAAGGCACCCAGCGCCGGGCCTCTTGCCGGGCCGGCCCTGCCCAGCCCCGCGTCGTGGACTCAGGCAGAGGCGTCCGCGGGCCGGTCCCCAGCGGAACGAGAAGCTGCTGGGCCGGAAAGGACGAGGCCGAGAACCTCCCGGTGGATGTGGCCACGTCGGCGGCAACGGCAGCTCCGGCCACAGGTGCCCCGAGACCGTCGGGTGACGTGGAGCCGGCCCCGTTCTGATCCTCGTTGGGTCACGGCGAGGCCGCCTGGCCGCCGGGGCGTCGTGTCCGCCCCAGTGTGGCCCCCACGGCTCGGATGGGGCCCAAGACAAGTCCCTAAGCTTACTTCGGACACGTTTGTTTTCTGCGAACTTTTTCTTAGCTCATCAGCCATCGTTCGTGTGTTTTACGTGCGGCCCCAGGACGAGCCTTCCAGCGGGGTCCAGGGAAGCCAGCCGGTCGGACGCTCCTGCCCTAGAGCCACGTCGTTTTCGGGGGGCTTGTTTTGTCGTACGGTGGGCCTCCAGCACCGGTCTGTGAGCGCTGTCCGTATGGGGAGCTCTGTCCATGCGCCTTGTCCCTGGTCGAGGTGCTGACATCCTCACAGGCACGTATTTTCGGGGCCCTGGGGCGCCGGTGGCCCGCCGGGGGGTCCCCCTGTTTAAGGTGACCAGATGTTAGCATGGGTAAAGCGGGACACCACTGACCGGGGGGGAGGGGGTTCTTGATGAAAAATTGGGTCTATCTCCCGCCGTTCCCTAGCTTGTCGTGCATTCTTTCCAAACATCGGGACTTTTTTAAAACGCCGCGGGACGCGGGACACATTGTTAAAAATCGGGACTGTCCCGCCAAAAGCGGGACGTCTGGTCACCCTACCCAAGGCCACTGCCCCCAAGGCCACTGTCCCCAAGGGGCCCTAAGGTGACCAGATTGTAACATTGGTGAAGCGGGACACCACTGACCGGGGGGAGGGGGTTCTTGATGAAAAATCGGGTCTATCTCCCGCCGTTCCCTAGCTTGTCGTGCATTCTTTCCAAACATCGGGACTTTTTTAAAACGCCGCGGGACGCGGGACACATTGTTAAAAATCGGGGCTGTCCCGCCCAAAGCGGGGCGTCTGGTCACCCTACCCCAGGTGTCAGCGTTACCACCGCGTTTTACGCAGGACACGCATCGTGAGCGGCACGTCCGGGCCGGTGCATAAGCTCTGCAGCCCGGCTCTCCGCGGCGGCGGGCGGGAGCCGTGACGGGAGGCCTTGCGCCGGCACCGCGCACCCCGCACCCCGCACGCCCAACTTTGGAGCCGGGGCGCAGAGAACGCGAACGCGCCCTCCCGCTCGCCAGCCGCCCGAGCCGCGCTCAGAGAACCGCAGAGCCAGCCGGGTGGGCGGGGCGGGGCCGGCCGGAAGGAAGCGCGCCCGGCGCGGGGCATGCTGGGCCCGGAAGCGGGGCGCACGCTGCAGCCGGGCGGTCATGGCCGCGGCGCGGAGCCGCAAGCGGTGAGTGGGGCCCGGGGGCGGCGGGGCCGGGGCGCCCGGGCCGGCGGGGAGTCGTGACTCGGAGCGCGTGGCCCGCAGGCGCCTGGCCGAGCTGACGGTGGACGAGTTCCTGGCCTCCGGCTTCGATTCTGAGTCCGAATCCGAGCCCGACGGAGCCCCCGAGGCGGAGCCGCGCGCGTTGCGCGCAGCGGCGCGGAGCCGGGACGGTCCCACCGGGGGCCCCTCGGCCAGGTGAGCGGAGCCGCGTGGGAGCGAGACCCGCGGTCGCCCCGGCCCTGCGCCGTCCTCCCGTCGGGGCTACCGAGCGCCCGCGCTGTGCCGACGGGTGACACGCGGGGTCCCGGCCGAGCCTCGAAGCCCGTGCTGTGGGCGGAAGGGGCCCGAGGAGCGGGGCGCGCCGCCGGGCCGAGGGCGCGTTTGTCTGGAAGGGGAGCGGCGGCGGCGCCGGGGGTCTGGCTGTGCGCGGTGGGGCCGGGGTTGGGGGCAGAGCATCCGCGGAAAGCCCCGGCCTTAGCGGTGGCTGCTGCGGAGGGAGCGGCCTGGAGCCCCCCGGGCTCCCTCCCCGGCCCCGACGACACCCTCACCCCCCCAGCCGGCGCAGAGGCCGTGCGTCTGAGCACAAGGACCAGCTTTCTCGGCTGAAGGACAGAGACCCCGAGTTCTACCAGTTCCTGCAGGAGAATGACCGCAGCCTGCTGGACTTCAGCGACTCGGACAGCTCTGAGGACGGAGGGGCGCAGCCCCACTCGCTGCCAGACGCCCTGGAGGTGAGGGCGGGGGCGGGGCGGGGGCGGGGCCGGGCCCTCCGGAGGGGCGGGGCCCGATGGGCGGGGGCGGGGCAGCCGAATGGGGGCGGGGCAGCTGGATGGGGCGCGGGCCCGGCGGGGTAGCCCTATGCGCAGCCTCACTCGCTGCCAGACACCCTGGAGGTGAGGACGGGGGCGGGGCCCAACGGGGACGGGGCGGGGTAGCCCGATGGGGGCGGGGCCAGGCGGGGCAGCCCCACTCGCTGCCAGACAACCTGGAGGCGGGGGCGGGGCTAGATGGGTCAGGCAGCCCTGCTCCAGCCCCCGTTTCTGCTGCAGGAAGCAAGTGAGGACGAGGAGGAGGGTGAGGACGGGGTCTCCAGAGGACCGAAGGAGAAGAAGAGGGATTCTGCCCCCGTGACCCAGGCCATGATCGAGCGATGGAAGCAGGCGGCAAAAGTGAGAACTGGCGCTGGATGAGCAGCTGCCACACGCCCCTCTTAGAGCTCTGCCCTCCCTGGTTCCAGGCAGGTGTGGGGGCCCCCCCGAGCTGCGGTGCTGGAGCCCATGCTGCGTCCTTCAGGCAGAGCTTCGGGGGGCTCTGCTTGCGCCCATGCTGCCTTGGGCTCCTCACCCCCTGAGAGACAGGGGCTGTGCCTTTGCTACTCAGTGCAGCCTGGTCCCCTCTTCTGAGGGTCTCGCCGTCCTTTCTTCTGGGAATGGGAGGGACTTGAAGGGGGGACTCTAGGTGCTGCCCAGAGCTGGCCATTGTCCGGATCCAGGACTCTCCCCCATGGTCCCTGAGCTGGACTTCCTGCCTCCTGGGATCCTGGATGGTTCTTGTTTCCAGCACATGGCGCAGCCACACTGGGCGCCACCCCCGGCCCCGTGTCTCACGGAGTGGGTCCAGGATCCCCCTGCCTGGCTGCTCACCAGCGTCTGCCCCCCGGCCCCTTCAGCAGCACCTGACTCCAAGGCTCTTCCATGAGGTGGTGCAGGCGTTCTGCGCGGCTGTGGCCACCGCCCAGGGGGACCAGGAGGGTGCTGAGGCCGGCAAGTTCCAGGTCACAGACAGTGCCGGTGAGCTGGGGTGCAGGGACCTGGGGCACAGGCACTCCCCCCGCGCCACCTCTGTCCCCTGAGCAGCGCGTGCCCCCTCGTTGCAGTGTTCAATGCTCTGGTCACCTTCTGCATCCGAGACCTCCACGGCTGCCTCCAGAAGCTGCTGTTCGGAAAAGCCCCAAAGGATGGCGGCAGGTGAGAGGCAGAGGGAGGGAGGGATGGGGGCGCGCTGCCTTCCGGCTGCCGGTGCTCCCAGCGGGAGCCCAGGGCTGTGTGAGTGGCCCCGTCCTTTTCTGGGCCGCCTCCGGGGTCGGGCCGAGCTGGCTGCAGGTGTCCCTGCCCTTAGTCGCTTGGCGTTGCAGCAGCTTTTATTGACCACCTAACTGTGTGCTGAGTTTTGTGAATGCTGAGGAGTCATGCCAGTGAGAAACTTCCAGGAAAGTTAGTCGCTGTTGTCAGGTTTTTCAGAAGAAGTTAGAGCCTGGAGTTTTCGGTGAAAGTAAATTATAAACGTGGATGACTGGGCTTTTGCAAAGCACGTGTGGACCAAAGGAAACACGCTCGCACAGGTGGTTAGCGCTGCTTAGCGTCAGCCCTGGGGACTCAAGGGCCAGCTGCAGGGTATGGCCGCCGGCAGGGACTCGGGGACGTGGCTGGCCCAGGCTCCCAGCCCGGCTGCTCTCGGCTGTGTGGCCTGGGCTGCCCTCCCTCACGCTCGGGAGGGTCCTGGCAGGTCTCCCAGGTCGGTACACCTGTGAGGGGCCTCTGGGCTTTTCGTCGAGAGATGGGGATCCCGCCAGAACCCTTGTGCCTTCTGTCCTGGAGGCTGCACAGACGGAACTTGGCGCACACTCCAGCCTCGTGTGCAGCTGGGGTCTCCCCGGGGCGGGGGTTTATTCTCTGCAGGGAGCCGCAGCCGTCCAGCAGCCCGCTGTGGGCGAAGCTCCGGCTGGACGTCCGGGCTTACCTGAGCGCCGTCGTACAGGTGCCGTGCCGGCGGGAGGGTGTGCTTGGGGTGCCCAGGATGGGTGTGGGTGGGGGCTGACCTGACCTCTCTTGCCTCCCCAGCTGGTGGCCTGCCTGGCGGAGGCAACAGTCACAGCGGCCCTCCTGCAGCACATCAGCAGCTGCGTGCTCTACTTCCTGACCTTCCCCAAGCAGTGCCGCATGCTGCTCAAGGTGGGTGCGCCCTCCCTGCTCGGGCGTTTCGGGGTGCAAAGGCCCCATTTCTAGCCAGAGCGGCGGTGGCCTCTGCGCCTGTGCCAGGCTCCTGTCTCGGGCACCTCCCGCCCTCAGGTAGCCCAGCCGCCCGCGGGAGGACAGGCACCAGGCTGCGGCCACAGCCGCGGGCCCCACAGGCCCTGACGCCCCGGTTCTCCGCAGAGGATGGTGGTCCTGTGGAGTACAGGCGAGGAGACACTGCGGGTGCTGGCCTTCCTGGTCCTTCTCAGGTTCTGCCGGCACAAGAAGGAGGCCTTCCTGAGCCCTGTGCTCAAGGTAGGGGTCTCGGTGGAAAGCCCGGCCCGAGGGCTGTGGGTCCAGGCAGAGCTAGGCCCGGTGACAGCGATGGGGGCTCTGCATGGGCTGCACCCCTAGCTGGTTCCTCCGTGGTGAGGACAGCAGGTGTGAAAAGGGGCAGGAACCAAGCCCAGGTGCTTGGCCCTGTGTGGGGACCCTCTGGAGACCCCTGCATGGGCCCGAGTGGCGTGGGGCCTCTGCCTCCCTCCTGGCTCCTCCGTGGTGTCCTTGCTGGGCCCACGCTGCAGCTCACCCCTGCCTTGGTGCCGGCCCTCCCTGTGAGGCCCCTCCCTTCTGCACGCAGACCGCCCACCCCAGGGCCGTGGGTGCGTGGAGCGGGCACCATGAGGGTGTCGTGCGGGATCCACATGCCCCAGGAGCTCAGGGGCTCTGCCTGGCCTTCCTGGCAGCAAATGTACATCATGTACGTGAGGAACTGCAAGTTCACGTCCCCCAGCGCCCTGCCCCTCATCGGCTTCATGCAGCGGACGCTGACCGAGCTGCTGGCCCTGGACACCGGTGTCGCCTACCAGCACGCCTTCCTCTACATCCGCCAGCTCGCCGTCCACCTGCGCAACGCCACGACCACCCGCAAGAAGGTGCGCTGGGGGCGGGGCCTCCCAGAAGCTCCGCCTCGGGAGCAGGTCCTTGCTGGGGGTGGTGGGGGCGTGTCCGGGCCGGTCTGACAGGACGTGGTGCCCTGACAGGACACCTGCCAGTCCGTGTACAACTGGCAGTTTGTGCACTGCCTGCGTCTGTGGTGCCGTGTGCTCAGCACCATCAGCTCCAGTGAAGCCCTCCGGCCCTTGATCTACCCGCTGTCCCAGGTCATCATCGGCTGCATCAAGTGAGTCGGGGATGGGTGGGGTGGCCCTGGGGGCCGGGGTCACATGTGCTGTCCAGGAACAAGGTTACAGGAGGCTAGAGGTCAGGCCAGGGTCAGGGTTACCGAGAGGCAGGACCACCAGGGCTCCTATTCCCGGAGGAGCTGGGCAGGGCCTCCAAGGCCTGGGGTCTGCGGCTCGGGAAGGCCTGGGGGTGGGGCCGTCTGCTCAGGGGCAGGTGGGCAGCTCCCTGCCCCTCAGCCCCAGGACAGGGCACCTGTGTGCGTCCTGGGGGGTGCTGGGTAGAGGGCTGAGTGTGCTTTGAAGGGCATTTGGGTTTACGGGGGTTCTGGGCCAGAGCAGGTCTGTGATCCGTCAGCGCTGGTCTCCACGTGTGTCCTGGTGGCTGTTGACCAGGAGGGGGCGCCCCTGTCCTCCTGAAGGGGGAGCCCTGAAAGTGGGGACCTCCTGCCCAGGTTGCCCCGTACTTTCATGAAGCGCTGTGGCCTTTGACCTTGACAGTCACAGAGGGGGCTCCTGCTGAGGGGGGGCTCCGTGTGGAAGGGGTGGGACAGCTGGTCAGGAGGGTGGCGTTTGTTTGTGGGGTCGCTCAGGCTGGGGCCTCTGCTCACCTGCGTCTTCCGCGCTCCAGGCTGGTCCCCACCGCCCGCTACTACCCGCTGCGCATGCACTGCGTGCGCGCGCTGACGCTGCTCTCGGAGAGCACGCGCACCTTCATCCCGGTGCTGCCGTTCATCCTGGAGGTGAGCGGGCGGGGGCGGGGCCGAGCACGAGGGGGCGCTGTGGGCGGGGCCGAGCGTGAGGGGTGGGGCCTCTGCCCTCAGACCGGAGCTCCACTCGTAGCGCAGGTTCTCCCTCCTGAACCCCGATCCCTTATCTGTAGAGCGCGGCGGTGGGCAGTGCTGTGCACGGGGCCTTGCCACCTGCCCGGGGTGGTAGCGCGTGTTGGTAGGAGAGCGGGCGGTGAGGACGAGGACGGGTGTGACGGTGCTAGTTTTAGGGCACAGACTTGGGTCGGTCTAGCATCTGCCCCGGATTAGCGTGAGAAGCAGCAGCGCTAGACCGGCAGCCCAGATCTGATAGCATGGCTGCGTTCTGCCTCCTGCACAACTCCTCGTGTGCGTGTGGGCTCGTGTGCATGTGCGTGTTTTGCGCGCTCACATAGCTCAGGTGAGGAAATCCATTGGCGGCGGTCTCAGCCCCGCAAATGCTTGTGACCGTCTCCCATTGCACCGCAGCACCACCATGGTGCCGCCCGGAGGGCCACGTGGGCGCGGCCAGGGCTGGACTCCACCGTCTAGCACGAGGTGGGGGCGGGGGGCAGGGAGCCCCAGGAACGTTCTCATTCTGATTCCCTGACTTGGGGACAGTGCAGTCTCCTGACCTTGTGACTGTCCCGTGGAAAGCAGCCTCTCCCCTGGGATGGCCTCCCTCCCAGCCCTCAGGGTCCCTGCCAGCCAGCCGTTTCTGTCCCCTTCTGCCGTGGTCTCTGTGGACTCTTGTGCAGCCCCCGTATGGACCGCGCCCTGGCTTGCCGGCTGCACCCCACACGCCCCTCTCACCGGAGGGCGCGGGCTTCTCCAGAGGAAGCAAACCACAGGCAGGAGCCCTGCGCCCCTCCCAGGCGGGAGGTCAACTAAGCCAGGCTGGGGAGCCGCTGACCCCTCACCAGCACCTCATTCCCAGCCTGCTGGGGTGGGGTTCCCACTCTGCCCCCCAGCCAGCCTGCAGTCTAGTCCAGGGGAGGCTCTCTGAGGGGCACAGCCGACACCGATGTGTGTGGTCTGTGGTTTCTATGGGGGACACGGGAGCAGGAGCCGGCCAGACCCTCGTCTGGTACCTCATGTCCTTTGGTGTGTCACTCCTGGGGACGCAGCCCTCGGACCCTGGTCCTGGGTGAGGATGTCACAGGGACGGTGGCCCTGTGCAGCAGGGACCCTTTGTCTCCTCTGCTCTCTGGCCCGGCGTTTAGGAAACGGTAGCAGCACGTGCGTGTGATGCTGGTCCTGTCTTCGGGGGCTGTGACCCCACTCTGGGACAAAGGGACTCTTTGGGAGCCACCAGAGCTCAGAGGCGGGCAGGCTCTTGGGAGGCAGGGGCTGTGGGCTGGCGCTGCATCTGGCCCCTGGTTGCTGCTCTCAGCTTGGGCAGGAAGCAGGGCATAGGTGGGGTGGGAGCACAGTACAGGTGCACATGGGAGCAGCGTGCATGGGTGTAGGGTACAGGCGCACATGGGGGTGGAGTGCATGGGTGTGGGGTACAGGTGCACACGGGGGTGGAGTGCATGGGTGTGGGGTACAGGCAAGATGCACACGGGGGTGGAGTGCATGGGTGTAGGTTACAGGTGAGGTGCATGGGGGTGGAGTGCATGGGTGTGGGGTACAGGTGCATGGGGGTGGAGTGCATGGGTGTGGGGTACAGGCGCACACGGGGGTGGAGTGCATGGGTGTGGGGTACAGGCGAGGTGCATGGGGGTGGAGTGCATGGGTGTGGGGTACAGGCGAGGTGCATGGGGAAGCTGCAGCCTTGCCTGGGCTGACGGGGCTGGCGGTGCAGGTTTTCCAGCAGGTCGACTTCAACAGGAGGCCTGGGCGGATGAGCTCCAAGCCCATCAACTTCGCTGTGGTTCTGAAACTGTCCAAAGTCAACCTGCAGGAGAAGGCTTACCGGGTGAGCCTCCGGGGGCCTGGGCTCATGGGAGGGTGTGTCACGGGGCACGTAGCTCAGCGTGCAGGGGGCTAGGAGGCAGATGAGATGTACCGGAGGGGGCTCGCTGGCCCCCGGAGTATAAGCGTAGACCCTCGTGGGTCTCTGGGGGCTGGGGGAGCAGGCACTCCTGGGCCCCACCCCTGTGAGCCTGTGTGCGGCTTCCAGTGAGGCTCCAGGTCCCCTCCCTGGAGAGTGAGCTGGGAAGTTGGCCTGAATGGAAGTGATCTGAGCTCCCCATTCTGGCCCCCGGCCCCCAGCCCTGACGCTGCCCCCGGCCCCTGCCCCGACGCTGCCCCTAGTCCCCTGCCCTTAGCCCTGACGCTGCCCCCTGCCCCTGCCCCTGCCCCTGCCCCCAGCCCCCTGCCCCTGCCCTGATGCTGTCCCCGGCCCCCAGC
>PVKE010043143.1:0-13478 GCA_004027555.1 Craseonycteris thonglongyai | reverse complement strand
GGAGAGAGGGAGGGGTGGTGGGAGAGGGCACCAGCATTATGGACACACTCAATGGTTTGGTGGTTACCTGGAGAGGGGGGAGGAGGGGGGAGGGAGAGTTGTGGGGGGAGGTGGGAGTGGGCACAGGATATATGGTGATGGAAGGGGAGCTGATTCTGGGAGGTGGGCACATAATGTGATGCATAGGTGATGTGATGTGGACCTATACATCGGGAAACTATCTAATTGTTACCAACCAATGTCACCCCATTAAATGTAACAATAAAAAAAAGAATCCTACAGTGAGTAATTTGCATAATTTTTCTGCTATTAAGGAAAAAGATAAGATTCAAATCCAAGTATTTCCTTCTTATAATCGTATGCAAGCCTCACACAACAAAAATTTTAGTGAAACTCAAACACTATGGAGGTGACCACATCAATGATAACAACATCCCAGTAAGAGCTATCAACTATTTTTAGATCCTTATTTCAAGATGAAGACATTATTATGCCATTTTCCCATAAGCCAATATGCCATATAAGCTATATGAATACACTAAAAATGAACACGTAGCCTGTGCTTAAATGACACTTCAACTAAAGTAAAATCACAAATTTCTACTTTAACGCTGTACAAGAACAGCATGAATAATTTCTCACTGAATTGACCAGTTTTACTGCATCATCTGCAGATACACAAGCCTGCACGTATACAAACAATCTGGTTTGCAACAACTACGTGGGTTCTTATCTCTTCCTTTAGCTTTCAGTTTAAATTCTATCTTCTTAGAGAGATCCATCTTATTTATCCAATAAAAAAAATGGGTTCACCCTGTTAAATTCTATCACTGTATCTCTTTCCATAATATGTCCCAGTTAAAACTCTGTTATCTTCTAGAACAACTTCTAATAAATTTCTATTTGAGAAGAACACATTCATTATATCAAAGAATAATTCAAGACATTCACTAAATGACTCAATATCTACTTTTTTGCTACTGTGCTCTAGATACTGTTATAGGCTTGTAGATATAGCAATGAATAAGGACACAAAGTCCCTGCCTACATAGAGCTTAATTCTATAGGAGAATAAAACAAATAAATAAAATTATTATAATACTATAATATAAATAAAATTATTATAACATAGAAATTAGTAAAGTATAACACAAAACACTAGTACATAAAATGTGCATAGTATAACATGTATTATGTTATACACATAATATGTTATCACCAAGAAAAAAAGCACTGGCAATGAAGAAGCAGAACAATTTCTGTGAATAGTGTAGGGATAGAAATAGTTCTTATCCTCGGCAGCCAGAATGGAGAAACCTTGTTAGTATATAGATAGTGTTGAGTACTTGGGGGGTATTTGGCTCAGTAATGAAACCAAATTATCGCTAAAATAAAGGTTTTCCTGGTTCCACCTAATGAAACTTTAAATTCAATATATTTAAACAATCAAAATGTTTCCAATTAATTAAATTGCATCTCTAAACAAAGCACAAAAATATATAAAGAAATGCAAAAACATCCAGCAACAACTACATAAATTAACAATGCTTGTATTTAATTAAAACTTACCAGACATGAAAAGAAACATGAAAATGCTACCCATAATGAAAAGAAAATCAAATAGAAACAGACCTAGAAATTACAGAGATAACAAAGTTAGAAACAAAAGATTATAAGTACTCATTAGAGATTTATTTTCTAAGTTTAAGAAGATAAAGGCATGAACATGTTAAGAAAAAAACATACTAAAACCACTTAAGATGTGCAATGGTTGGACTTAAAGCAGATTAGATATCATAGAAAAAAAGATTAATGATCTTGAAGATACAGAAATCATCCAAAATAAACACAGAGTTTTAAAAATATATATTAAAAGGTGAACAGAGTATAAAGAGCTTTGAGATAACATCAAAGTTTATGATATATGTATAACTGGAAAAATAATGGCTAAATTTGTCCAAATTTGAGAATAGTAAACTCAAAGATTCAAGAAATTTAAAAACCACAAAGAATAATAACATTAAAAAATAAAACAAACCTATACCAAAGTACATTATAATCAAATTGCCTAAAACTAACAAAAAAGAAAACTTTGAAAGCAGCTACATTGGTGGAAAAAAGACATTACATATAGAGAAACAAAAATTAAAATATCAGCATACTTTTTGCTAGAAACATTACAATTCAAAAGACAGTAAATGTTACTCAATAGCTAATACAAAAATATGATCAATGAAAAATTCCATACCAAACGAAAACTTTTTCAAAATCAGGACAAAATAAAAAATATCTCAGAAATTCAAAAGATGAAAGAATTTATTAACAGCATACCCGCCCTACAAGGAATGTAATGGAAGCCCTTCAGAATGAAGAAAAATGATAACAAATGGAAATCAAAAACTACACAAAAGGAGGAAGAACACCAAAAATGTAAATGTAGCTGCCATTATAAAATACATTTTTCTTATTGTTTAAAACTACTTAAATGATGATTTATTATTTAAAACAAATATAACAGCACTATAGTTTATTGCTGAGTTTATACCATGTGTAGAGAAGTCAAACATATGACAATAGTAGCTCACCAGGCAGAAATAAACAGAAAGCACAATGTTGTGGAATTACTTGTGAAATGATATAATCATATAACATTCCTTTAAGTTAAACTGTAATTAAGGATGTATTATTCAAGGAGTGGTCAAGAAATTTACAGAATGGGGCAGTTATTGAAGAGATAGGAGTAGCAGTACACACAACTTGCTGGACTTATTATTAGCACATGTGCCAAATTTCAGCCAACTTGCATCTGTGTTCTTTCAGATATGCCCTATAAAGCACGTCAAACATGAAGAAAACCTCAAGTATAGATAAAATCAAATTTTGGGCTGTCATTAAGTTCCTCACAAAATAAGGGAAAAACATACCTCAAACCATTTTGGAAGAGGTGTTAGCGGTGTATGGAGATTGTTGCCCTGGAAAATTCATGGTTTACAAGTGGCATAGCTTTTCACAAGGCAGAGTCAATAGAAGACGATCTCCATCCAGGGCACCTTGTTGATGCCACTTCCTCAGACACTGTCCTAAAAGTTGAAAATTTATAGTGGAAGATGTCAGATTGAATAGAAAGCCACTTGCAGAAATGTGAGTGTCACAACCATTTTAAATATTCTCCATTGACATCTAAGGATGTCCAAAGTCACATTATTTTGAGAAATAGATTTTTAAAAACTCATTAGATTCATATAGAATCACAAAAGATCCCAAATTGACAAAAAAAAAGAATTATATGAAAAAAAAATAAGGCTAGAGGCACCACACTCCCCGACTTCAATCTATACTACAAAGCATCAATAATCAAAACAGTTTGATATTAGCAGAAAAATAGACATACAGACCAATGGAACAGAAATAAAAAACCATGGGAAGTTGGCATGGCTCAGCGGGTTGAGCGCTTGCTTTGCAGCCCCAGAGACCAGGGATCGAATCCTGACTCTGGCCCAGGAGGACCCATATGCTGAACTGGGGTGTGCCCCCAGTTCAGTTCTTGCTGGGGCCTATGCGGGAGGCTTTGGGCCCAGTTCCTGCCCTGCACAGCCCCATGCTCACCTGTGGAGTGAAACTATATGGAAAACAAATGCTGTCAACTATGGAGACTGCTCTGAGCCCTCCCCCTTCTCTCTGTCTCTGCCTGCCTGTCTCTCTCTCTCTCTCTGTCAAAAACCAATAAAAATAAATCTTAAAAAAAAAAAGAAAAAACCAGAAGTAAACCCATGAATATATGAACAGATCATTTTTACAAAGGAGCAAAAAAATATACAATGGAGAAAAGAAAGTATCTTTAGTAAATGATGCTGGGAAAATTGGAAAACCACATGCAAAAGAGTGAATCTGAACTCTGAACTGTCACCATATACTAAAATTAACTCAAGACGTATCAAAGATCTCCACATAAGACCCAAAACAATAAATTGCATTAGAAGAAAACATCACTACTAAACTTATAAACCTTGGGTTCAGAGAGGACTTTATGAACTTGACCCCAAAGGCAGAAGAAGTAAAAGCAATATTAAATGAATGGGACTATATCAAACTAGAAAGCTTCTGCACAGCGAAAGAAACCATCAACAAAGCAAAGAGGTAATCAACCAATTGGGAGAAAATATTTGCAAACAATGCCTCTGATAAGAGGCTAATAATCTAAAATATATAAAGAACTCATACAATTCAACAACAACAACAAAAAAAACCCAACCCAATTCAAAAATGGGCAGAAGACCTGAGTAGACAGTTCTCCCATGAAGACATACAAATTGCCAACAGATATATGAAAAAGTGCTCAACTTCATTACTTTTAGGGAAATGCAAAATAAAACCATGATGAGATACTACCTTACACCTGTGAGAAGTGCTATAATTAACAAGACAAGTAATAACAAGTGCTGGAGAGGCTGTGTAGAAAATACACTGCTGGTGGGATTGTAAACTGGTACAAACTACTATGGCAGTATGGAGGTTCCCCACAAAATTAAGAATAGAACCACCATACAACCCAGCAATCCCTCTTCTGGGTATCTACCCCAAAATCTTGAAAACCTTAGTTCACAAAGATATGTGTACCCCAATGTTCATCGCAGCACTATTCATGGTGGCCAAGTCACGCAAACAACCAAACTGTCCTTTGATAGATGACTGGATAAAGAAGATGTGGTACATTTACACAATGGGAAACTAGTACTCAGCGATAAGAAAAGATGAAATACTGCCATTTGTAACAATATGGATAGACCTTGAGATCATCAGATTGAGACAAGTCAGACTGAAATAATCAGGAAACATATGTAATTTTTATCAACCAAAGTCAACCCCATAAATTTAACAATAAAAAAAGCATAATACTATGAACAAACAAACAAAAAGAAATGAAATTTGAGGAAGGGGAAGAAATGTAAAAATATATATTAGTTTTCCTTTTCAATATATTCACCCTTAATCCTAATATACTTTTCAAATCTTTCAATAAGTTTATATACCCTTGAAAAATTGTTTTGTTTTGTTTTTTGCCCTCAAATTGAAGTTTTCACCCCGTCATCTGTAAATTTCTTTCCTTGAAACATTTTTTTTTTTTTTCATATTTGGGAACAAATAATAATCAGATGCAGCCAGGTCTGGACTGTAGGGAAGATGGTTTAATGTTTGAAGCCACAGTTGTGGAGAGTAGCCAAAGCAATATTGCTTGTGTGCCTGGGCATGCTGCAGTGCGAAAGCAGCAGCAGCACTTTGGTCCATTTTTCTCTTCTTCACAGATTCTTTTAACTGTTTCCGCAGACTTTCCAGTTATTGTGAAACCCCTTTTCCTTGTAATTGATCAGCAGAAAATCCTACATATTCCAAAAATCAGTAGCCATGATTTTTCCAGCCAATTGTGACACCTTGAATTTCTTAGGGGATGGTGTGCTCTTTTCATACTAATACACGAACTCCTTTCGACTCAGGCTCTTAATAATGAACTCAAGTTTCATCTCCAGTAATAATGTGGTTTAAAACTTCAGCCTTGTTGTCTCTGCAGAGGTTCAAAAACAGTCACGAACATTCAATGTGTTATTGTTTTTGAAGTGGTGTGAACAGTCTCAGTACCCATCTTGCACTAATTTTTTTCTTTAACTGTTAAATTTATTGAGATAACATTGGTTCGTAAAAATTACATAGTTTCCAGGTGTACAATTCTACATTACATCATCTATGTATCTCATTATGTATTTACCACCCAAAGTCAGTTCTCTTTCCATCCCCGTATATTTGATGCCCCTCCCTACTTCCCCACTCTGCCCCCCTTACCCACAGGGGACCACTAGTCTATTGACTGTGTCCATAAGTTCTCGTTTCTTTGTTACTTTCAGTTTTATATTCCACATTATTATTGAAATCATATGTTCTTTTTATTTTTTCTGTCTGACTTATCTACAAATTTATTGACCACCCCTTATATAAATGCTAAAGCAATCACATATTTTAAAAGTATAGCTAATAAGCCAATGAAATAGATAAAATGAATCATAAACACCCTCAGTCCAAACAGAATAAAATAAGAGGTAAAAACAAGCAAGGAACAGATTGGTTAAATAGAAAACAAACAGCAAGATGGTAGATTTAAACTCAATTATATCAATAATAATCAGTGTAAGTGTGAGGCAGTAATCCAGTGTCCAGATTTGTGGTCTCACTCACTCGAAGAATGAGGAATCTTAAGGGGAAGGGTTAAGCAGTAGATATTTTATTGAAAGAAAGGACAAAGCTCTCTAATGGAAGAGGACACCCCAAAATGGAATGCCCCCTACTAAGGCTACAAGCTACTTCCTGTATATGTTTTGTCTACATGCTTAGGTGCAGGAAGGTTTCCTATATGTTAATCTTTATCTCATGGGATTTGCACTGTTGCCTAAACTTACAGCAATTTTGAAACAAGTCAGAAACATTTTTGTGGGTTTACTCCCTTGAGGCATAAATCTGTTACAGCTTTACAGTTGTGGAACATAGGGGACTTGGTGCTGGTTATCTCGTTCTAGTCTACACCCAGTTGTCCTGATCTCAGTGCTTACTACAGTTTTGATATGGTTACTATGACTAGCAAGGTCTTTCCTGACTGCTTATCTTCACGCTTGCTATCCTACCTCATTCCCCGCTCTGAACAAGTAGTCCCAGCTGCCATTAGGATATGTGGCTATGACCTCTCTGGCTGCTTCGTGCTGAGGAGGGGCATAGAAGGGGCCGGCAGCTAGGGTTTGTTCAGAGGTCTATCTAAAGGCCCTGAGTAGATTAATAAGTTCAGATGGAGTTGCAGATTTCGGACCACCTGGAACATCACTGTTGGTTTTATGACTAGATTGTGTGAGCCATTTTAGCCAAACAGTAGGCAACTTTCAGGCAGAGAGGCATTGTAGGCAACAGCATGATGTGATACCTATAATAATGAATAAAAGAAAAATAAGGAAGCTTTCTTTTAAACCAGTTAGGCTGGGAAGCCAGTAAGTAAGAAAGGGGAGGTAGGGTTGTCTCTGAACCCTTGAGGCAAGACCATCCATGTAAGCTGGGAGGTCTGAGTGGTAGGGTCCTCAAAGCCAAACAAGTATTGTGAATCTGGATGTAATGGAATACAAAAGAAAGAATCTTTTAAGTCTAAGACTATAAATCATCTTGCTTCCTCTTTAATCTGTGAAAGCAGGGTGTAGGGGTTAGGAACTATTGGATGCAGGGGAACTATGACCTCATTATGGCAGGAAGATCTTGAACTAACTTCCATTCCCCATTTGGCTTTTATACCTCCAAAACTGGAGAGTTGCATGGACTGTCACATTCCTTGAGAAGGCCTTGCGTTTTGAGATTATTTATAATTTTTATTAAGCCCTCCCATACTTATGGCTTTAAAGGATACTGCCTGTGGCAAGGAAATAAGGTGGAATCCTTAATAAGTATATGAACTGGGACTGCAGTTATGAACTGTAGTCCCAGTTAAGGTGTGTCCTACTTATCCCGGAGACACCCAGATTTGAGGATTAATATCTGTCTCTAGTAAAGGTAAATAATTATAAGTTTGTCCCAGGGCCACTGGGACAATAGCTCCTAATTCTGTCATAATGTCCCATCTTAACAAGGGGGTAGGACTTTCTGGCATAATTAAAAGGGAGTGGGAGAACATTCGGTTTTCCCATGAACAGCCTAGAGGCTGCGAGAAGAATTTAGTAATAGGCTTTCCAGTGACTCCCCTTAGGTACACAATGAGTAGAAGGCAGTCCAGGATTGGAGAGAAGGACAGAAAAAGTGGCTCCTAGATCTAGAAGGAAAGCGATAGGCCTTCCTTCAATGTTAAGGATCATCCAGGGCTCTGGTGTCCCAATGGACAACCGGCTTGTGGAAGCCAGTGTGAGGAGCCCTGGGCCCCATCTGTCCTGAGGAGATGAAAGGTAAGGTAGGCCTGACCCCAGGGGTTGAGACTTCCAAGGCAGTGTACTTTCTAGGGATCTCCCTTACAAATGGGGCAGGGCCTCAGGGGTCTCCACTGGTACCTCATCTGACAGGCCCTTTCCCAGTGTCCAGGCTGCCCACAGCTGAAGCAGCTGGGTGAAGGCCGAGTGTCCTGAGGTAAGGCCTGTAAAGCCACCACTAGGAGCTCCGTCTTTCTCTTTAGTCTTTTCTCCCTACCCTGAGCCAGTTCTTATCTCTATTATAAACAACATTGTTCGCTATCTTAAGTATATTCTCTAGGGAGCCCTGGGGACCTATGGTTAATTTCTGTAACTTTTTCTATATGTCTGCAGTAGCCAGGGTGACAAATTTATCCTTTAAAATTAGTTCACACTTACAAGCATCAGGTAAGAGAGCAGTGCACTTAGTGAGTGCTCCTTGTGGTCTCTCTAAAAAGGCTGAGGGGTTTTCATTGACTTCCTGGTTGACAGTAGAAGGTTTAGAGTCATTTAGAGGTTTGACTCTAGTCTGCCTTAGACCTTCTACAGTGCAGGCCCACAAATGTCTGTGCCTCCAAGCCCCTATCTCCATATCAAGATCCTATCGGGGGTCTGTAAGGACAGGTTCTAATACTGGACCTGCCTCTTGCCTTTCATTCTAAAATGCCAAGTATTGATCATTTCTGAAGTCCTGGATTGTCTGTAAAAGAGCATATTTCTCACTATCTTTTTGGTCGAGGTTTGGCTGAATAAAAGCATTATGTCCTTCCAAGTAAACTCAGTTATCTGGGCTACATTTTAGAAGACTTCATTATAATTGTCTGGGTCATCTGAAAATTACCCTTGGTCTCCCTTGATTTGCCAGAGATCTTGCAGAGAGTAAAAGGGGTTTGAACCTTTATGAGACTGAATTCACTAGGCATCTCTCTCAAGGACAGTAGGTTATATCTATATCTAGGGACCCTTTTATTAGTAAGTCCTGGGTATGGGGGACAAGAAGGAGCAGTAGCCAGGAGGCTAGGGTTTAATGAGGAGGCTCTTGGTACTGGGTGTCATCTTCAGGTGGAGGTGCCTGAGGCTCTCCCTCAGGTAATTTCTCTTTGACTGGAGAGGGTGTTTCTTCAGACACCTTGGGAGCTGCCTCTTCAGGTGTTTCCTGCTTTTCTTTAGCAGGTGGCAATTTCCCTAGGCATTGAGCTACAAGTCAAGGCTAATATAGTGGAGTCAATCTTACAATCTTTGCAGAGATCACAGTTATCTCTCAAGGCAAAGAAGGCCTGTACATAGAGTATTTCAGACCATTTGCCCTCCTATCTGCAAAAAAGATCTCCTTTTAGTATGGTGTTGTAGTTCAAACTTCCTTTTGGTGGCCAGGTTTCTCCATCACCCAGCTTGTACTGGGGCCAAGTGTCTGAACAAAAGAAAGTCAGACACCACTTTATCAGGGCTTGAGGGTTGAACTGGTGCCAGTGTTTTAGAATGCAGCCTAAAAGGGTACAGGCACTCAAAGTCTTGTCCATCTGAAAAATAGAAGGGAGAGAAGATAGACATCCCTCTGTAGCCTCTTCCCTTCTGTTGTTGACTCCAGGGCATCCCCTGGACCTGTGGGGTCCAACGCTCTGCGTAGTCAGCGCTGGTAATGGAGGAGGCATGGATCGCCAGGAATAGCTATGCGTACCTGGGCACCCATGCATCTGAACCCTGCCATTGGTAACCCTTATGCCTGCATGCCTGAATAGGTCCGTGGTTTTTGGCACTCAGTGCGACTAGAGCACTTTCCCAAGCCATTTGTCCTAAGTCTGATTTCTATTTTTGCTGAACCCTTTGGGGGTGGTGTTCTATTACAACAACCAGATTGAAACCTGGACTTGAGGGGCCAATGATTAAACCTCAAGCAGGGGAGGGCTTTTGGCATTGAGATAATTTGCCTCCTGCCCTCTATACCAATTTTCTTCCTTAGCCAAAAGTCAGATTAATAAGATCATGCTGAGGACCTGTAAAGGAGATATCTTCTTTAAAGAAAAGAAATCAAAATTACTGCAAGAATATAGATTTTGAAATCCCCATGGTGGTATCAAACAGTGGTACTGCTGACCAAAACTCTATTTGATTGGCATAAGCTCCTGGGGGCAAAGCTAAACAATCTGACAGGTGCAATAACCATTGTGCCAGATAAGCAGGTCCCCCGGGGAGCAGTCCATGTGCACGTGATACATAGTGTAACTGCTGTGAAAATGGCATCTCATAGTATGTGTCCACCAAGAACAATAGATCCCTTCCTGTTTGCAACTATCACAGGACCACTTACGGTTTAAGGCCAGAAAGAGTTCCCGATTAGGCCCTATTATGGCCTCAGCAAGATGAGGCAAAAGCAAACCCTTCCTAGCTATGTTGGTCTTATATTCAGTCAGTTCCATCTTCTTACCTTAGTCAAGGTCAATGTTACAAAATTCCGAGGAGGTCACTCAGGGATAGACCCTGGACCATCATCTCAATTCTTAGCCCAAGTATAAGGAAGAGAAGCTCAGGGGATAGAAGAGAAGGAGGAGCCTTAAGGCCAGCACTCAGATGGGCCGTCAGTCTGGGTGACAGATGCAAGTGACCTTTGGGACCTGTTGAAGAGTCGTCACAGCCGAAGTCCCTCAATTGTCCCAAATCTCTGTCCCAGAAAATGGAATGCCCCCGACTAAGACTAAAAGCTACTTCTTATATATATTTTGTCTACATGCTTAGGTGCAGGGAGGGTGCCTGTGCATTAATCTTTATCTCATAAGATTCACTCTGTTGCCTAAATTTACAGCAATTTTGAAATGAACCAGAAACCTTTTCGTGGATTTACTCCCTTGAGGCATAAATCTGTTACGCCTGGGGAGTCATGAAACATAGGGCCTTGGCACTGGTTATCTCATTCCAGTCCATACCCGGTTGTCCTGATCTCAGTGCTTACTACATTTTTCATAGGGTTACTATGACTACCAAGGCCTTCCCTGACAGTCAGCCTATCTTCATGCTAGCTATCCTGCCTCAAGTGGTTTAAACTCCTCAATTAAAAAGCAGAGATTATCAGATTGAGTAAAAAGCAAATTATAGCTATACATTTTGCCCATCCACTTTAAATATAAAGATACAAATAAATTGAAAGTAAAACAAAAAAACCTTGAAATAGGTAACATGAAAAAATGGTAGGTCTCACTCAGAATTCAGTAAATCTCAAAATTACAAATACCACCATAGAAAAGCAAATAGCTAAGATTATGTAAAATAAGACTTCTAAAAGAGGCCTATAAAGCAATAAATTCAAATTAATAGAAGAAATCAGGAAGATGAGAAGACTTCTTCTTTTGAAAAATAGACTACACCAGTCATGTCCAACCTGTGACCCAAGATGGCTTTGAATGAGGCCCAACACAAATTCTTAAAATATTATGAGAATTTTTTGAGACTTGTTTGTTTGTTTGTTTGTTTGTTTTAAATAATCAGCCATTGTTAGTGTTAGTGCATTTTATGTGTGGCCCAAAACAGTTCTTCTTCCAATGTGGCCCAGGGAAGCCAAAAGGTTGGACACCCCTGGAATAGACTCTAAACAATATGTAGAACCAGAAAATCTATTAGATGCTACAGTATTAGTTATCGGATGATGAAAAGAAATAAATTTCTCCTCTCAGAGAAATAGTAATACTATCTAAAAGGCATCAATAAAATCTAAAACCTGGTCAAGAAAATGATCATTTAAATAGAAAAACAAAACTAAAATATAACATGAATTTGAGTAACTATTATGGGAAAGCAGAACCCAATTAATTAGATATTAGGAGCTGCTCTTTCCAGTGCCCTTTGGGCCAGGACATTGTGATTACAGACAAGGAATATATTATAATACTAGCACATTTCCAATTTCATCAGTTCTGAATATTTGTATGGCAATAATTTAAATTCTACATAGTGGTTCTCAAGCTTTAGATTATTTGTGATATTCAATAGGTGAGAGCTCTAAATTTGGTTAAAGAGCAGAATACAATGTTTCCAATCTTGATTATGCTGGAAGGAATAAAGTAGATGGAAGTTGAAAGAAAAATAAGGGTGTTAACAGTAGAAAGTCAAGAAGTAGAATTTTAGACATAGGGTGGAAGAGATGGACACTGATAGTTTATCAATATATCTTGATTTTTTTTCAAAAATGGATATATATTACTTTTATTTCCTCTGGCTAACAAACAAACATTAGCAAATTATCTCCTAAATTCCCACTCCATATCCTTGCCACATGTCTTTCTTGGTCACCATATTTTCATGTAAAGTCTATGCATTTTAAGTGAATCAAATATAACATTGAGTTCCTGTTCTTAAAAACTCCAACATATAAGGGAATATAAAATAATGTAGATTCTTTCTTTATGATAAACTTTATTATAGATGCTGCATTTAAAGTAAGTGCCTATAGTATAGAAGAGGAAACCGTTGTTTTCAGAATTCAAGGCCTTTTCCACTATGACCCTATTGATTTCTCAACTTTATCTTTCTCTGCACTCCTACATGATTCATTTCTTACTGCCATACTAAAACCATCTGCAAATGTCCAACATCTACACATAGATTCAAAGTAATATTGAGGGCCTACAATGTGCCAGTCACTGCAGGAAATGCTTGCAAGAATATGTAAAACCAAGTTAACCATGGGGGCACACAATAGAGGTTTCTTTTCAAGAAGAATAACGCATCCAAGGTCTTCTTGAATCTGAGCTTGACAAACTCATCATACAGAATCAGAAAGCTAAAATGAAATAAAGATAGATGCTGGGAACACTTCAGTTAGTCTCACTCTCTTTATCAGCTTCATAAGCTACACAATACCGAATCTTCCCTTGGTAAATGTACAAATCCAAGTAGAATGGGTCTTTGTACTTTTGTCTGAGAAGAATAGAAATGAAAAATGTGAAAACAATGAATTTCAAGAGTATATTTTATAGTAGAGCTCTCAATTGAAACTTCTTTCTCTTAACAATCCCTGCCCAATAATCTCCTTCCAATTCATATTTACTCATATTGCTCATTTCTCATACTATTCATTTATTCATGTTGTCTCCTAGAAGTACATGTTATTCTCTTCTCGTTTTATTTAGCTTTTCACCTGTATGTGTGTGTGTGCTTTGTATTTTCCATATGCATATAGCACTGGGTATTTTACTGCTTTGTACTCCACGAAGTATCCAGAGAAGCGTTTTACACAGAATCAAAGATGAGTAGTTTAGATGGAGGGATTAAATTCATATTAAAGATATCAAATTGTTGAGCAATTAAATTGATTACTCATTTAACTACTTATTTGAAACCATAATGCAAGATACTAATTAAAATTTTAAAAATTACTGACCAGTTACTTGATGTCATATCGATACAAGTCCCAAGAACTTATAGAAAGCCTACCCTTTCACTGAATTAATTTTGTTTTTAATATATTTTTATTTATTTATTTATTTTTGACAGAGAGAGGAGAGAGAGAGAGAGAGAGAGATACAGAGA
>PVKE010043142.1:0-13478 GCA_004027555.1 Craseonycteris thonglongyai | reverse complement strand
GAATCAGCTCCCCTTCCATCACCATATATCTGGTGTCCACTCCCGACTCCCCTGCCCCACAACTCTCACTCTCCCCTCATCCCCCCTCCCCAGGTAACCACCATACTATTGAGTGTGTCCATAAGGCTGGTGCCCACTCCCACCTCCCCTCCCCACTCTCCCTCCCCCCTCCTCCCCTTCCCTCAGGCAATCACCAAGCTATTGAGTGTGTCCATAGGTCTCTGAAGACACTCATCTTTCAAGGATGAATTTTAAGCTTTCCTGCTAGAGCACTCTCTTGAGAGTGGGCATCCAACATAACCACACATCTGGTGAATTATGATTAACTTCAGAAACCATCAATAGTTTGCTTCCCAGACAAAAAAGAAGGAATCAAATTAGCCCTCGCTGATGTTTGCCTGTTGTCTAAAATGAGGATTTTCGAAGCCTGGCTGAGGTTTTCTGTCCGGCACAGCCAGGTGTTTGCATTGGCAGATGTGGAGCCACCACAGTCTCCACAAAAAGCTGGCTGGGCTCTTTGACTGGAGCCCCAGAGAGCAGGGAATAGCTGACCCAGAGACAGAAGTAAAGCACAGTGGCACTTTTTGTGTGTACTGCCTTTGCATCTATTTTACACTTTGTTTATTCATTAGTTCTTCTTTCTAGGTCAATGTGAAGCCAAAGAGAAGAGGGTCTTGCAGCTGGAGAAGATAAATCTGGGATGGGGTGTGTGGGTGGTCATTTAATGTTGCCTTCCGGGTTGAAATGATGCTGGTTTCTTTCGCTGTCTGTAGAAGTTGCAATTATCCTTCTCCTTTTGACCGAAGTAGTTATTTTTGGTAAAAAGCTATTAAGTCCTTTGACTAAGAACATTTTTGGGACCCTGTGGTTGGTTAGCTATGTTTAGATCACTTGCTTTGCAACATTGGACAAAGCTCTCAGCCTATTTCTCTTTTGTTAAGCTGAGAATGAAAGAGTGACTTGTCAATATCTAGAATAATGGAATCAAAAAGGTTTTCTAAATGTTCAAACTTCGGGAATATTATTTTAATTCCTCGATGTAAATTTTTATATTGTTTATTTATTTAACAATGACCCCAATTATCACTAATTAATTTTGTGCTTTGAACACTGCATTATGTATATAATGCATCCAAAATTTTATTGCAAGAACCATACCCTGAGTTTCCAAAATGTTTGTATGTTTTGATTATCTGTCAGTTCTAATTATGTTATCTTGTTTGAAGTTGTAAATCTTTGAAGCATTTTCCTTCTTTATTTTTACTTTTTATTTCTCTCTCTCTTTTTTAAATTTGTTTTTGACAGAGCGAGAAACAGAGAGAAGGGGGAGGGCCCAGAGCAGTCTCCATAGTTGTATGTCATTAGTTTTCCATATAGTTTCACTCCACAAGTGGGTACAGGTTGGTAAAGGTCAGGAACTGGGCCAGGGGCATTCTGCATGGAAGGCAAACCCCAGCAAGCTGGGGGCCTCCTGCATGGGACGCTCGCTCTCAAGAACCAAACTGGGTGCACACGGGCCAGGGCTGGGATATACTCTTTGGATCCCAGGGCTATAAGACCAGCTCTCAACTCATTGAGCTGCCATCCCAGCTTCTCTAGCATTTTCCTTTTGTAGATTTCAAAGGATAAGACAAATGGCAAATATATGTCTTCTTAAGTGTAGAACTCAGATGACTGATATTATTTGCCTGGAGCACTGTGACGAGGAATATACAATAGCTGAGGCTGGCTTCAATGAGCAGAGTGCTGTTTTCTATTAGTGGTGCCTGACATAGGCAAGGAAAGGCGGGTGCAGCATCTATGCCTTAGATTTGTTGGCCTGGTGTCAGGTTAAAGGTAAGACACCAATAGCAAGAGGAAAAATAAAGAGATAAGGGCTATTTTAAAAATAAATACTAATTTGGCTCTATGGATAAAATGATCTTACAAGTAAAATTAAAAAAAAAAATTTATTTTGGACTCCAGCAAGATGTTTTGTCTTATTATGGACATAAGGGAATCATTAGACTATAGTCACAAACAGCACAAGATTTAGAGTAAGATAGAATTGTGTTCAAAATCTAGACCTGCCATTTGCTAGCTAAATAATTTGAGATAAATTTCCTGAACTCCTTGGAAATTTATTAACTTACTCAAAGGGATCCAAAATATTAAAATTGAAAAAATATTTAAAATAATATTGTTTATCACAAAGAGAGTACCCAGGAAATGATATTTATTATGAACAATAAAAATCTGACTTTAAAAATATTTTACTGGATTTTTTGTTTGTTTGTTTCTTTAATTACTGCCTTAAAAATAAAAATCCATAAAATTATTATTCTAATAGTTGGGATTTTCTATTCTCTCAGCCCCCAAAAGAAAGTGAACTGACTCTAGATAAAAAAAATTAATTAATTAAAATCCATATTTCCACGTCTTTGGAAAAGAGACACATGATGGTGTCTCTTTTCCATGAGAAACTAGAAATCATAAAATCCCTCACTGTCTGGGCCACAGTTTGCCCACCATTTATGGAAATAATCAAAGGCTTTGTAAATAAGGGATTATCATGATCTGAATTGGAGGACACTGGGACACCTATATATAGACATTATAATATACTTCTCCTCCTATCTCTGCTCAGTGGGCAGTGAGTTCTTGGCAATGCACACGAAAACACTGGGCGTTCATTCACAGGATTTCCCAATTTGTTTGTGAGAAGTTGTGATGTTCATTTGCAATTAGGTTTTGGCAAGCTCTTGGCAGAGAATTTCTTTATAAAAAAGTACAGAGCTCTTCATTTGGCAGAACTCTTTAATGTGTAGGTTTGTATTTCCTGTCTTCTAGTTTCCTTAAAAAAACAATGTTGTAGAAACACACACATACCCATCCATTAAGCACTTTGAAGTAGCAATCTGTGATATTTCCAAACAAAACATTGCTTTACCAGCATGGTTGATTGTTTCAAACGAAGTCTCCTTTCTTTGGAATTCTACCAACTGACATTTGAGACTGAAAAGCCAAAAAAGTAGATTTTGGCTAGCTTTGTAGTGTTACTTGTGGTAGAGAAAGACGTGGATTAATTTTAATCCAAGAGAAATATTATGAGTCATCATTTTATTATATCCAGATCTTTATACACTGCATGGAGAGACTATTCAGGGTCTGAATATTTCAGAACTAATTTATTTTCAAAACATGTTCTTTTGCTATAAACTTTTCCTCTGAATCCACTGGAAATGGTATATTTTTAGTTGCAAAGGAAAAGTAATCAAGTTGTGATATATTAAACATCTTAATCGCAGCAATGATGAATCATTATCTCTATTACTGTTGATTATTCAAGCACAGCTAATTCTAAGTCTGCATGTGCTTAAAAACAACATTAAAAAGTCTGACATGTGAAATGCTATTGCATGGAATTAAACATCAGATAACTGGCTTTATGTCCATGGTGAGAACATTTGAGAAACTTGTTTCCTTTAGGATATGAGTTGAGGGAAACTCCAACAGCAGATGTTCTATCCTAAATCCTTTGCCCTCAGCTTTTCAAAGGGCACAGAAATTGCATGCAGCAAAGATGCCCCGTCAAAATGACTTAAAAGGAGGAAAGAAAGTTGCTAGAGGGGAATTTGTACTCCAGATCAAAAAAAAAGGTCTAAGTGTTCTTCTCTGGTGGCCTAGGTTGAGACATATAACATGCCAGACTGCTGTTTTTCCAAGAGGTTAAATTTCAAAAAGAGGAAACAACAGCTAACAAGCTGCCAATTTACTCAACAATCTCACAACTGGCTGGAGATCTGTTCAAAGGAAAACCCCTGATTTATAAATTCCTGAATCTAACATACTCTTAAATATTAACACTTCTTAGGTAACTTTAGAGCTTGCATGTCACATTTACGACTCCTGGGTAGACAGGGTCCTGTCAAAACACACTGGTCCTCATGACAACTCTTTGCCTGGTAACTCACCGCCACTGGGGGAGGTTATTGTCAACTCAACCTTTGATGCCAGGAGCAGCCCCTGGTGCCAAAGGAAACATAGTGGAGTTCATATTTCATGTATGTCTGTATGGCATAGGTTGGAAGGGGTTATTTGCAGCACAATTTTAAAACAATGATTGTAGCAAATCAAATATTACATTTCCTTTTTATCGGACATGAAGAGCTGGTTTGGGAAGGTGAGCTGACTACATCACGGTTCGTTTTTCCTCAGATCCTTTTCAAAAATGGAAAACTGATATCTAGCAATGGACAATAGAGAAACTACCTCAGAATGTTGGAGAAAATGACAGGGGAGGAGTCGCCAATCAGGACTCCTGGAGAGATGTGTTTGAAAAGGAAGGAGGAATACAAAAATACAAGAAAATGAGTATCAAACAGTAAATAATTTTAAACATTCAGAGAGGTGTAATAGGCTTTGTACATCCATTATACCACGGGCAATGTTACCTTCTAGAGAATGGAAATTTATCCAGCTTTTTCAGCAGGAAGCAGGGTTCAAAAACCCAGTCACAAAATAAACCAGGTCTGGTGAAGTTTTTAGGACTAGATATACAAAACCATTACATGTATTTTTTTTCTTAGGAGGAGAAACAATAATCCTAAAATGTATACTCTGAGTGAAAAGTACTTAAGTAGCCATATAAAAACATGTATACAAACATCTACAAAAGCATAAAACATTGCATTATAAGATGCTTGATTATTGGACTGTATGCATTCATTTTATATATTTTTGTGTTAATTCACCTACCTGCCTACCTACCTTCATACCTACCTGTCTAGTTATCCTTGGAAAAGAAAAAGGTGTAAAAACAATACATTAAGGGAAATAGTATTGTTCATTAAACCTATACTCTGAAATTTCTGTAATATCAGTGGATGGTTTCTAATAAATCTCTGTTATTCATCCAGAAGTAAAGAGGTACGAGGTCTGACAATTATGTTCACAAACTCATCCTAGAAAAAGTGCTACATACCTCATTGCTGAATATCATTTTGGTCACCTTTAAAGTACTCCCCTTGGGAAGCTATGCACTGATGCCAGATCCCACTCCACCCTTCAATGAAATTTCGGAACTCTTTTTGTATAGTGGTCATCAGAGTCATCCTCATATTACCCTTGATGTCCTGAATGTCATCAAAATGTCTTTCTTTTAATATTTCCTTTATCTTCGGATAAAGAATAAAGTCATTGAGGGCCAGATCCTGTGAGTAGGGAGGGTATTCCAATACAGTTATTAGTTTACTGGCTAAAAATACTGTGCCTTGTCATGATGCAAGAGCCATGAGTTGTTGGGGCAAAGTCCAGGTTGTTCCCATTTAACTTTTTCACACAGCCTTTTCAGCACTTTCAAATAGTCAACTTCACTGACTGTCTAGTTGTTACAAATTTATAACAAACAATCCCTCTGCTATCAAAAAGGTTAGTAACATCATTTTGACTCTTAATTTGGACTGACAGAACTTTTTTGATCATGGAGAATTGATTGACTTTCATTGTGCATTTTGACACTTTGTTTCAGGGTCATACTAGTGCACCCATGTTTCATCACTAGTGATAACGTGACACAAAACATCATCTTGCCTCTCAAAAAGGTCTTGGCAAACTCAAGCTCCAACATTCTCATGATAGCACACAAAAACATGCAACAATGTTAATGAATGCCACTCAGCAAGACACTGCCACATGTCAACACAAACACAACTGTAAAACACTGATATACCAAGGTTATGCAACCCTACAGAGTTGTTTGAACAGTGCTGCCAATGCAAGTGCATGTTGACACGTTCACCAACTTAACTGTCAGACCTAGTGTGTAGTGATAGTAGCTGATACCTTATTACTGTGTTATGTTCAATTTCTATATGTAGTAAAGTAATAACTAAGATTTACTGAGTGCTTCTCACCAGTAACTATGCTTACCACTTTATATTTATTATGTCATTTAATCCTTCTGAGAATCCTAATGAGATAGATCTCATTATTATCCAACTTTTCAGTTGATGAGACTGAGGCTTAGAGAGATAACTTGGCCAAGGTCCACTAAGCATAGCTATGTGTAATGTTGCAAGGGATAAATGAAGTGACTATATAGATTTATCCAAATTGGTTTAAAAATTAGTGATGAGATAAAAGTTTCCTTTTATATTTTCTAAAGAAGTTTTAGAGGATTTAGTTAAGGTAAAAAAGAAAAATGCCTGAGAAAACAGCCTACAAAGGATAGAGAGTTCATGGGCTTTGGGCCACAGTTGACCTGTGTTTGTCTTCTGGATCTACCACTTTCTAGCTACATGAGCCTTGGTCATTTATTGATAAATTAGAAAGTGATATTTTATAGCTTAATCATGCCAAATGTATGTACAACTTAACATTTCCTTTACTGAATTCCTAGGATATGGCCATACTTAATTCTGTAATAGAACTAGATTTCTTGTCCAGAAATATACAGATCTAGAATTTTTTTTCTTATATCTTTCATAATAAAGGTATTTTTTTTTTATATAAAGCAACATTTCCAAACTGTCATGCCACTGTGACATCAAAATTATGCACCAGAAATTCTTACTTAGGGTATTGTTCACAGATAGATATCAATCCTTATTGCTTTCAGGTTACAATAAGAAAAACAAGCTTTCAAGAAAATGTCTCATAAAAAATGGTTGAAATTTTAAGCAAGAATATTTACCAGCAATAATCAAGTCACAGTGCACTTGAAACTAAGCTTTGGATTACTTCCTATATGTTGTTTATTTAATTTAATCAAATGTCACCTCATATATCATTTTTTCATTTAAGAAATTGCCTCTCATCTTTTATTGATCACACAAAGAATTCAGAAAATGTTATTTTAAAAATGTCTATTTATACTAAAAAAAATAAATAAATAAATATGACACATTCTGTTCTTTACTACAGCTTACCAACGTGGACCTTACCAATAAGTAGCAATGTGTTGTATCAGTTACTGCAACATAAACAGTCAAATTCAAAAGATGGGACATAAAAATCTGTATTTTTAACTAATGTCTCAGGCAATTCTCATGCATACCAAAAATTGAAACCCGCTGGCCTAGGTGGTAGGATTTCTATCATTTAGACGACGCTCCTGAAAGTTTCTTGTCCAATCTTCTCTCCCTACGCCTTTATTCTTTCCTGAAAGGACCTGCTTTCACACTGCTGTGCCTTAAGGGATCTGAGTCCAATGCTATCAACTCTTGTCCATATTAATTAGAGTAGGGATGGATCCCTGAACCAAAATAGGCCCTTTGGCTACTCTCTCTGATGAATTGTCATTCAGGCTCAGAGACTGTCAACCTCTGCTGGACACTAGGAAACAATATAAAACAAGTGCATTTACTTGATTAAAGATTAATTTTCTAGCCTCAAAGTTGTAACTCAAATGTGTACATAGATGATACATAGATAGATAGATGATAGATAGATAGATAGATGATTGATAGATTAGATAGTAGATGATAGATAGATATAGATGGTAGATAGATATGGAGATATTCATAGATGGAGACATCATTATAGAAAACAAACTCACATAGTATAAATAAAACAAAAGCAAATTTAGTATTACTTTCCATACCCCCAAAACTAAGTATGAAAAGAGGGGAAAATTTCTAGCTAAAGAGGAATCAAGATTCTAGCTTCTTACCTTCCCGGGCAGAATCTAGTATATATTAAAATGGATATAATATTTAGCCTTAATTTAAATCATCCTGTTTATACTTAAGACTGACAGGTTTCAACTACTTTAGCAGATAGTTCGTGACCTAAGTTAAAAATCTTGTTGCAAGATGGCAAGTGGAAGGAGAGAGGTATAAGCTCCCCCAAACGATGTTCACAACATCCTTTATACTCCAGGACAGAGATGGTCACATTTGGCCTATGAGCTGAGAATAACTGAGAATAGTCTGCATAGAAGAACTAAGTCCATGTGAAGGGAGAAATGTGTCCTGCCCTTGGGTTATGTGAGATACCGTTGATACCCACTAACACATCCCTTCCCTTAAATTTCTTTTTTTCCCTTAGTATATAATATATGTAGTTTTTTCTTCTTTGCAATAAAATGAATCCTGACAAAGATAGCTACAATAAATGAAAAATTAGGACTATTAGAGCATGCATTTACTAGGTACCTTGACTGTCAAGGGGTGCCAAAAATGTATACACATTTTAAGAGATGTTATCTATGCACTACTTATTGAAGTTGAATTGAATTACAGTAGCAATGTGTAGTATGACTGTTCATTCAAAAGATGACATTAATCAAATGAATGCTAGCGTCACAATGTGACAGACAGGACAAAGAAAATACCATTTCAAAATGGTCTTTCAAGGAGCACAAGACCATTTTGAAGTGGTATTTAAACTTCGAGAACTTTGGGGAAGTACAACAATGGAAGTGTGAATATGCAACAGAACCTCCAACATGCCTAATGACTGCATGCATTTGTAATAAGTTTGAGACACATGGTAAATTGAAATGGCAGGCACTGCAGTACAAGTGGACGCTTTGTTCAACGTTGCTCATGCAGTAGTTGATCATAATTAGAAGTGTCTGGATGTTGATGGTAACCACTTTGAGCACCTCTTGTAATTGCAGAAGTCAAATGTGACTTGTATTTATCTTTTGTTATCTCTATATATTGAATATTACAATTTTAATACAGCTTTTTCCTTTCTTAAAATGTGTATACATTCTTTTGGGACCCTTTGTATTTATATGCACACACACACACACAATATCATATTTATATTTCCCTAAATCCATTTTTCTCTAGTTCAGGTTTCCAATAACTCTGTAAATAGTCGAGAGGAGATGCAGTTTTGAAGAACTGTCTTGTTCAAAATCATGTTCATGCTAATAGCATGTAGATAAGTACTAAAATGAATAAAAGAAATTTAATAAAAAAGTTTTTAAAAAGAATAAAATTGATTCAAAATATTAGGTGTATATGATTTATGATTTTAAAAGATCAACATAAAATGTCTATGCCATAATTTTAACTGGGAGGTGCTATTTATTTAACCAAGTTGCTATTTCTTTAATGAAAGAGTACCAATCAACAGTGAAAACTAATTGAGGACACCAAGTTCTATACAGTTTGTTCTATACACCAAGTTCTATTAGGACATTTTCCTAATGTTATAACTTGAAAATCTATCCTCTCTCTTACGTATAGGATTATATAATCTTTTAACTTATCTCATGTTGATTAAAAATAAACTGGAACATATTTAATAAATATACTGTGAAGTGAAATCTCATGCATGAAATTTTTTTAAGAATAAAAACAAAATGACTTTTCTCACAAAAATGCTTAGTAGAAAGAAAAACTTTATAAAGTCAAGTACTGTATCTTAGAAATGGGATTGTTAATTTATGAGTCTATTAGCACACTGCATTATAAAGTATGAGCATTTAGAGAAGTTTTTTTCCCAAACTCTAATTAGGAAATGAGTGAGTGAATGAATAAAACTTTGTAATTATTTTGACAGTTCAACATCTATGCATATTCTTCCATGACCCATTGGTCAGAAAATAATCTGTATTGCAATAATAAAAAATAATCAAATTGTCTCCCTGCCTTTTTTTTCCTTCTGAGATTCCAGTGTTTAAAGAGAAAAAAAATCACTGTATTTTTTTTTTTTTTTTTTTTAGTTCTCATTAAATGCGCTGGTACCCAATTAGAATGAATGACAAATTTTAAATTGTTCAGTTTATATACAAAGTATATGTTGTTCTCACTGAATAATTTATAGCAAAAGCAGATTGCTGGTTTGAGTAGAATAGTTAAATTTTTGTAATAACTCAATCAACTGGAATAAGGCTGAGCAAGACATTAATTGAGGTTCACCAATGGACCTCTAAGTAGTTTTGGGGTGACCACCTGAATTTTAAGAAAGAAGTGTCATAGTAGATGCCACATTACACCAAGGCCTAGTGGCTAGGTAGCTAAATGTAAAAGAAACTCATCCAGCCTTGGTCAACTCTACTTCTATGCTCCATATCCAGACTAAGATCAATTCTCCTCCAGGGTTTGGATCTGCCTCCCACAGAGCCATGTCCTCATGGGCTTTTGCAGATGATGCCTTCAGATAGCACCAGCTAAGTACGCACATGGAGATACGAAGCCACACAGCCTATAAGCTCATGTGCTAAACCTGTCTTTGTTTTGTGTGACCCACAGGAATGCAACAAAATCAGAGCTACTGTAAGTTTCATATACTCTGCTGATTGTGTTTACAAAATATTTATTATGCAATTTGAGAACATATACAATATACTATACTATAAAGAACACCCATTGAAGAAATAAAATTTTATCAAATTCATTGAAGTTCCTATATACTGTTTCCCAAAAGCATTGACTTATTTCCTGCCAAGAATCATCATTAGTTTGAATTTGGTGTTTATCATGCATGTTTTTCTTCCTCATTCAGCCTTTTATATATCTAAAAGTTCTAACATTATCTTAATATGATTAATTTTGTTTTATAATATTATAAACTAAATAAAAAGAGAGAATTTTGGGTTAAATATGAACAAGATATATCTATAGAGAGTAACATTGTGGTAGCTTTTACTAACCATAGTATCAAAAAGAAAAAGATTAGAAAAAAAGAAGGATTCAAAATGGTATTATTTTGGAGACATTATAATAAATATACTTCCCCTCTCTTTATCAAATTTGCAATTATAGCAACTGTTAAATGCAAAAAACACACAAAAGTTTTAAAGAAGGAAGGAAAATAGCAAAAACAGAAAAATCTTATTGCTGAAATGAGCTGATCAATATAAAAGAAACAAAAATGAATGACTAGACCTAAAGGAACTGAAACTTATTTAGAAAAAATAATTATTTAAATAAAAATGTTAAGAGAAGTTATTTAGTGAAAGACAAGAATAGAAAGCAAGAAATTAGGGCTAAAATCTAACTGGTTTAAGGAACAATTATGGTGACTATTAACATATTTAAACTGTAACATAGATTATTACAACTCTTCAGTTTATTTTGGCAGCAGTCTTCCAGCAGGGTTTATAAAAATAGAAAATCAAAGAAAGGAAAATTCGAAGTAAGTGTTTGGCAATATATTTTAAAACTTATAAGGACAATTTCTTTCCAACCTTTATTTACTGTTTCTCATGAAACTTTCAAAGAACAGACTGAGTTACCAAAATCATTTTATCATTTTTTTTTCTTTGCCTTTGGAAAAGTGATGCCTTTTTAGAATTGTGGTGAATTTCTACTAATCAGAGTTAAAAAAATATATTTTTCAAGCCGAGTTGTTCCTTTTAATAATACACTCCATATATGGTTAAAATATTACACGAATACACTCCATTTAAAATATTTCATCCTACAAAATTTCAAAACAAATAAGACAAAAAGCAACTATTTGCATTTCAAAAAGAATTTGCTTAAAATGGAAAGTTTTCTAAAATATTAAAATTTTATATATTCTTCATTTCAATTTAATAAAAATGTTCATATGTTCCAAAACTGAATTTCAGGAACAATCTATTTTCTTTTTTTCTTCTTTCTCTCTCTTTTTCTTTCTTTTGATAAATTGTCTGTACATATTTAAATATGCATGCTGGATCCAAGGTACTGTCCAAAGCCTGTAAACCCTCCAAAGTTTTATCATTGTATCTGTATCTACTATTTTTCTAGGCACATTTATAAAAGGATCACAGTGCTCCAAGTTATTGCTCTAAGAGTCTAAGAAAAATGACTTTTTAGAGCTCAAGTAAAAATTAATGCTGGCAGATAGTGTACCTCCAGAGAGGAAAAACATTAGGACTTGTTCTGATATTTGTATGAGAATGATGAATTTCAACAATGATGTAGGTCTTGTCAGCTAGCCAGTGTTTACCCTCAAAAAGAAACTATCTTTTACCTAATTCAAACGAACTGCTTGCCCTTATGAAAATGGAAACATCACCAACATGCATGCTTTATTCTACAATGCTTTATCCTTAGATCACCTCAACTACTACTACACCTGGCCAGGTGAGCATTCCTTCTATCACCTGAAGAAGCTAGGATAGGTTAAGTAAGCCAGTCAGGCTGTGAACTTTTGTACACTAGGGCCACTGAATGAGTCCGATGTGCTGTACTGAAACTATGGGGATTAAGTGAGAATCAACATTCTGAATGAAAAGACACAGCTCTCTTGTCCTGCTTGGCTTCCAGGATGCTGGCAACCAGGTATGAGACTGAAGGGCTAAAGTCTCTTTTGAAAAAGTTGTTCAGATAAAATCTAGGAGTGAATTCCTCACCTTTCCAGGAATAGCTGTTTTATCCAGGAGGAGGGAGATAGGCATATATAACCACAGTTACGAAGAAATTAAACTCAAGTTAGCAGATATTGGAGAAACTACCCTAAGCAGCTGGCTTTGAGGATTTGAATTTCCAGATTTTTTTTCTCTAAAATTCAAATTTTTTAAAGGTATTTGGAATATATATATTCAAATAACAAATAAGGGTGTCATTAGATAATAAGACAGAAAAAAAATCGAGTGCATGTGAAAGAAAAGTGATCCATCCTAGAATATTTTCCTGGGGGTTCTGGAGTTCTAGAGTTGACTTTGAGCAAATGTGGCTGTAAATAAGAATCTCTAGCCAGGTGTGGTGGGCAGAAGTCTTAAGTTCTCATGGTCTAGGACAGGGGTTCCCAACCTTTTTATACCCTAGGGCGCATTCTAAAATATCGGTAGGGCGGCAGGCATCAGCAATTTCTAAGGATATTTATTATTGAACAAGAATAAAAAATAATAAACAAAAATAATTTAAAAATAATAAATTTATTGTACAAATTATATACACACAAAGAAACATATATACAAAATGTAATACAAAGTAAATAAAAAACACACGTATAATAAAATCATTTAAAAAAACATAAAAAAACCAATCTGTCAGTGTGATCTTTGGCATTGCATTTCATTGGCCGGTGCCTGGTAATTAGGAGAGTATGATGACAACCCTGTTAGCAAACAATTATTAAGATGCTCATCGGTAAGTCGAGATCTATATCGTGATTTTATTAAATTCATGTTTGAAAACAAAGATTCGCATAAATACGTTGACCCAAAAAACAATTTGATTTTATATGCTGCTTTTTTTAAAAATGGGAACCTTTCTTTGTCGACTATGTTCCATAAGTCCTCTGATATTAAGGATTTTAGCAGAATATCGTTCTTAAGGTTCAAAATTTCTAACTGTAGTTCTTCTGCTTTCCCCTGAACAAGGTCTGCAATACATGCAGCTACCGGTAGTTCTATTACATTTATTTGGCAAGTAAAAGGATTGATACAGAAGGAGACAATTGGCTCGATATTTGTAAACTGCAGAAATCTCTCTTCAAACTGTTTTTGAAGCACTTGCAGGGTCTCAATAAATAATGACACGTTTAATTCATTGTTACCTAGCATTTTCCTCATATATGGGAAGTGCACGAGAGACTTGATATGC
>PVKE010043141.1:0-13479 GCA_004027555.1 Craseonycteris thonglongyai | reverse complement strand
ACAGAGACAGAGAGAGAACTGAACTGGGGGAGCTCCCAGTTCAGCATATGGTTCTGCACGGGCCGGGGCCAGGATTTGATCCCCGGTTCCTGGCGCTACAAAGTGAGAGCTTAACCCACTGAGCCATCCCGGCTTCCCTCCAGTAGCTTTTAAAGGTTGTTTACTTGGGAGTTCAAAGCCATCCATCTTCTATAGATCACAAAGCAATCCCTGGTGTGTCTGAGTGTGGGCAGTGAACAGGTGATGGGTGCTCTTGTACGTGAAAGAGAACCTATATCATTTTTGTGTGAAGTAGACATGAGCTTCTAGGTAGCACATTTGAGATTTAGATGCAAAATGGAGAGTTGTCACAAGGTGGATGGTATAGGAAGCCATGCCACTGGATGAGACCAAGTAGAGAGTGAAGGAGATGGAATAGAGGAGAATCCCAGAACAAAGCCCTGGGGCACTCCCACATTTAAGGTCCAGCAGAAGCAAAAATACATAAGAGAGTCCAGAAAGACAGAAAAAATACCAGGCAGATCACAGAAGAAAGTATTTTAAGGAAAACATGATTAATGGCATTAACTAATGACATTTTCTCTTGCATGTTTCAATGTTAACTCAAGTTCATCCTCTTCTTTCCTGAATTTGCCACAAAGGGTACTAGAATATGCCACCAGAAAACATGCCTCTTTAGCATGTGGATTATTTTAAGCTAAATGCAATTGAGAAAAGAGGCAAGAAGAACTCTTTCCTTTTCCCCTGTCGAAATATTGAGTATAATTTCCCCCTTTGTAAAGGACATTGCTGTTTGTAAAGAAAATAGGAAGAGAGCCACTCCTGGGGACCTGTGAGACTTAAGGTGCATTACGGAGCAGCTCTCTTGTTGATCATACATGTCCTCCCTCCCACCTTCTCACAACTTGCCTTTCCCTGCCCAGAAGCCTAAAATAGTCCTGGTATATAAGCCTCAATCATTCAGCTGCCTCCTTGAGCCACACTTTTTCTTTGTGACCTCTTGTGCATGCTTACATAATTAAAACTATTTTTTCTCTTGTTAATCTGTCTTTTATTAGTTTGACTTCAGGGCCCCAGCCACGGAACCTAGGAAGGTAAAGAGAAAAACATTTTCTTCTCCTACAAGTATTTTTACTATTCCCATATCTCTGTGAAGAGAACCATATGCAATGTATAATAGTTGCTCAAGATAATAATTTAGGAGTTCTTCTTGTTTCTGTTACCCACAATGGAATATGTAGATGATGTATTCTAGAATTGTACACCTGAAACCTCTATAATTTATTAACCAATGTCACCCCAATAAATTTAAGTAAAAAATATTAGTGAGCAGAATTTACAACCCTATTAAAATAATAATGCACCATGACCAAGTGGGATTTATTCCAGGAATATAGGTTGATTTGATATTAGGAACTCTATTAATATCGTATACAATATTATTAAATCTAAGAGAAAAATTATAGTTATCTTCATAGATGCTAAAAATATCTTTGGGGAGCTGATTCTTGGTGATGGGCACATAGTGCGATGCATGGGTGATGTGATGTGGACTTGTGCATCTGGAAACTATCTAATTGTTACCAATCAATGTCACCCTATTAAATTTAACAAAAAAAAAAACAACAACAAAAAAATCTTTGAAAAAATTCAACACCAATCTATTATTTAGAAATACTTCAATAAAATAGGATCCAGACATAAATGCTTTCTTAACCTGTGTGTGTGTGCGTGTGTGTGTGTGTGTTGTGCATGCCTTACGCTATTATCTTATTTATAGGGAAAATCCTACATGCACTTTTACAATCTCTTCTACCAGTTGATACTGCACTAGAATATTAGCCAACCCAATTAGACAAATCAACAAGAGAATAAGAATAAATATAAAAGAAGGAATATTATATGTATTTGCAGATAATCTTTCTTTTCTGTATTTGCAAATAATATACCTGAAAATCCCCAGAGAACCAATGATAAAACTAACTCAAACAATAAATCAATTAAATAAAGTAATTAAATATAAAATTGACATTATAGAAATCAATATCCTCTATATACATATACAATAAATTCTTAAAAGACATTAAGGTAAAGGAGAAACTCATTTTAAATTAGCATCAAATAAGATAAAATACTTAGTAATAGATTTAACACTAAATCTATGAAATCTTTATGAAGAAAATTAAAAACACTCCAAAGTCACAAAAATGACCTTAAAAAATGGAAAGACATCTCCTATTCTTGGACAGAATGCCTTATTACAAACATGTCAGTTCTCTCCTAGTTAACTTATAAAATTAATGCAATCCCAACAAAAATGCAAATAAGTTATCTCTGCAGTTAGATAAATTTGCTATTTAAGTTCACGTGGAAAAACAGTCACACACCCACAAAAAAACCGAATTAGAAATATGGCTAAAGAAAAGTTATGAGAAGACAGGCCCTTGTACATATTAAAACATACTGTCATAGAGTTTCTATAATTAAAAGGGAGGTACTGGTACATTGATAGACAGCATTTCAAATTTCTGGGTGAAGAGGAATTTTTAAAAACAAGTGGTACTAGGTCAACTAAGGTGCCATTTGGAAAGAAAGATAAATCTATATCTCACGTCATGAACAAAATAAACTTCAAATGGATTAGAAATCTAACTGAAAAAAACTGAAACCATACAAAGAAGAGCAAACAGATGATTTCCTCTCCAACTTCACCACAAAAAAATGCTTCCTAATTATGACTCAAAATTCAGAGGCAACAAGAAAAAGGTAGGTCAACTGGACAACATTTTTTAAAAATTTGCATGAGAAATACATTGTAAACAAAGTCTAAAGAAAACTAATCATCTGGGAGAAACTATTTGCAACATATGAGTATATCACAGATATATCTCTAACACATAAAGAACTCGTAAAATTAAGGGGAAAAACACAAAATCCGATAAAAATGTCAAAATAATACAAATAGACAATTCTCACACAAAAAGTTTTTTGTCAAACATAGGAAAAATGTTACAATTCATTTGGAACAAGAGAATTGCAAATTAAGGCAACACTAAGGTACTGTTTTTCACATAAAGTAAATGCTGTTGCCTCTTCACTTTTCAATATTTTGAGGAAACTCCATATTGTTATCCTTATTGCTCACTATTTACTTTAAAAGTTTCTCATCATATTTATGAGTGATACTAATCTTTCTTTTTATTTTTCATTCACTTCATTTGGTTTAAATAAGAGTACAGTAGACTCCCCGTTAACTGGAACTCAAGCAACCAGCACTCTCAAAGCAAAGCAAGTAACCAGCATATTGAAAAATATGCAAGAACTGTAACCATCAGCCAGTTGCTTGAGATTTTTCCAGTTGCTTGAGTTCCAGTTAATGGAGAATTTACTTACATTTATGTGGCATCTACCAATCCATGTGAGTGCTAGTTAACTGAGAGTCTACTATGTTACTCCTGCTTCACAAAAAGGATTAGAAAGATTTTTGTCTTTTCAATGCTCTGTAATAATTTATAGATCATTAGGATTATCTGATCTTTGGAGGTTCAGAAGAATTCTCCAGTGAAAACATCTATTCTCAGTGCTTTTGTCAATTTTTTGATACAATTTTTTTTTCTATTTTAAAATTTGTCTGTTTAAATTTTCAAACTTGAATGGGGTTAATAGTGGGGTTTAGTTTGTAAATCAACTTGAAAATCTTCTCTTTTACTAGGTGAACATTACAGGCTGAATTATGATCCCCCAAAATTCATGATGAAGCCATAACCTCTGGTATTTTTAATGTAATTGCATTCTGAGATAGAGCCTTTAAGGAGAAGATTAAGTTAAAACGAGCCTGCAAGGATGCGCCCTAATCCAATCTCATTTCGGTCCTTACAGGAAGAGGTGGTTAGGACAGACTGAGGGGTAGCAGGAATACACCTACAGACAAAACACATGGAAGGACATGGGGAGAAGGTGGCTATTTGCAAGACAAACAAAAGCATCAAGAGAAAATAAAACTGATGACACCTTGATCTTGTATTCCTAAACTCCAGGACTACAAAAAGTAGATTTCTCTTAAGTCACCTCCTGTGTTTCCTTATGGCAGCCCTAGCAAACGAATTAAGTAGATTAAGCTCATTCACAATAATCTTCGTGACACATTTGGTCTCAAGTTTTTGAGATATGTATAGTTCGCTCATTATGTGTTGCTTGGTGAGATCCTTTCTATGAGGGCTGCCTGGAAAGTCTACAGCCATGTCATATGAATAATAGAAGCATTTTTGGCTGGATTTTTTCTGGACAGACCTTGTAGATGAGTTTCATATAGTTTGCTCTCTTATTTAAAAAAAATTGGGGAGTAAAGAAACAGGTCTGTATTTTGTCTAGTGATAAGCATAAAATGAACCCTTTTGAATATTTCTTATTTAAACCTCTTATCACCTAGTTTATCAAATTTGGTAAATACCATATCTTTCTGTGCATAAGATGCCCCCATGTAAAAGATGACCGACCCCTAGTTTTCTAACCCAACATTAAAAAATCAATACATGGGTTACTGTCATGTATATGATGACCCCCAATTTTTGATCTAACAATTTTAGACAAAAGTATTGTCTTACACACAAAAAAATACAGTAATCTGTAGCACCCATGTACTGTCTATACAACAAAGAGCTTTTTATATTTTTCTTTTTCCTTCTCTTTTATTCCCATTTTCATTTACAATATTTTAAATTTATGTAACAGTTGCACATTAGTCTTGCACTCTTCCTCCAATATTGTCAGTGCATTCTTTATTTTAAAGTGCTTACCTTCAGCCTTTTGCTGAAGTTTTCCTCATTTATTTTAAAGATTTATTTATTTTTATTGGTTTTTGACAGAGAGAGAGGCAGACAGAGAGAGACAGAGAGAAGGGGGAGGGCCCAGAGCAGTCTCCATAGTTGACAGCATTAGTTTTCCACATAGTTTCACTTCACAGGTGGGCGCGGGGCTGCGCAGGGCAGTAACTGGGCCAGGAGCCTCCCGCATAGGCCCCGGCAAGAACTGAACTGGGGCCACACCCCAGCTCAGCATATGGGTCTACCTGGGCTGGAGCCGGGATTCGATCCCTGGTCTCTGGGGCTGCAAAATGAGCACTTAATCCACTGAGCCATACCAGCTTCCCCTCTCATTTATTTTAATGAAACTCATCCTCTAGCTGGCAGAGGTTAACAAATGTGTTCTGTAAAAGGCTAGGTAGAAAATGTTTGGGGTTTCGTAGACCAAGGGGCCACATACTGTTTGTCACAGCCACTCTACTCCATTTTAGTGTGAAAATAGCCATGGGCACTGTATAAAGGAATAATGTGACTGTATACCTTTAAAAAGGGACCTTGGCCATAGTTTGCCAAGAAATGAACACCGTATCTGTCAAGAAATGTTCTAATAGATTCCTCCAGAAAGGCTTATGGATATAGATCTTTAAGTTCTTGTATTTTAAAAATTGTTTGCTTTGTTTTACATTTTTGCTATTTAAAGGACAAAATAGCTAGATATAAAATCTTTGGTCCATACTTTCTTTCATTGAAATTTTTAAAAATGAAGTTTCATTGTTGCCTTGCTTTCTATATTTTGAACAGTCAGATACCTTTATAAATTATTTAATCATTTTGTGTATATGTTTTGAACATTTGTGTCTTCATCTTTGAAATCTAAAAGTTGTAGCTAAGATGTATCTCAGAATTGATTGCTGTGTGTTATTTTTCCAGGTTATTTTTTGAGCTCTTTCAATGTGTAGATTTGGGTCTCTTTTATAGTTCTGGGAAGTTTTCTGGGATTATAAAATTTTTATATTTCTAGAAACTTTCTGGGACAGTCTCATTGTTCGTTTTTATTCTTAGTGACTGATAATATGCATATTATTTATTCTTTGCCTATCTTCTATTCCACTATTTTTCTTTGATATTTTTCATTTCTTTATGTCATTTTAATTCTCTTGGTTGTTGCACTGTCTTTCTTGAATGTAACTTACTAACTTTTCACTTGAGTCTATTCTCCCCTGAGCACTTTAATGCATTGGTGGTTACTCTTTACAAGGACTTAAGTCTTAGGCTATTGGACTAATATCCATATTTACAACAAGAAAACTGAGATTTTATGCACTGACTAGACTATAGACCTGCTTAAAGGGAAGTTCAGGAAATAGGATCCAGGACTGATGTGTCCTAGGGAACAATGCTTTCTGCACACCAAGATGCCAGGCTTCATGTTAGTGTGAACAGAAGGGTTGGTGTACTAGAGTCACCGGATACATGTGCACAAACACTGGAATGCAAGTGCCAGTATCTAGAACCAAGGCTACACTATAGTAAACAGAGAAAAATGTTGCTGAGTTAATATTGAATGAATTATTTACACATTGAAATTGCAAAACATCTTCAGGAAACCAAAGAACAAGTAGAGATTACACGCTGACAGCTTGTGTGAAGATTGATACCTCATACTGATGAGGCAAACCACTTCTAAGCCTCCTATTCTCTTCAAATCCAGTTCTTTTTACTGCCATTCTGCTATGTCCTCTGCCCCTACAGACATATCCTTCCCTGCCAGAGGATAACCAAAGCTCTATAGAGAACTTGGGGAAAAGACCAAGATCACTAACCAGGTAAGTGGTTTTTAATTTGCTTACATGGGTGATTTGAATATTATTATTAGGGAGAAAGAAAACTCTCTTCAAAAGATCCTGAAGATTAGACCCTGTAGCAAAAGCTAGCCAAGGTTTATCTGTGGATTCATCTATAGTCCAAAAGAATATGTAAAGAGACAGAAAACATGTTTAGGAAGGAGGGGCAGAACTAACCAAATAATTGAGAAGCTTCAATTTTACAGATTTCCTATTCCTCTCTGAATTGTAGAAGACTTCATTAAGTGTACAGACCTATGTGGCACCTCTGCCATCTTCAACTTTGCTTCTTCTCACTTGTTTGGTCACTTCCTTGCCCACTGCTTACTGGGACGCGTCTTCAGGGAGAAAAGTAGAGACTTTGTGCAGTTGCATATAAATTTTCTATACACGGTCTTTCCCCCAGTCAGCCAGCAGCACACACATTGCCTGGAGAACTAGACTGTTGGAGCAGGAATGCAAAGAGAGAGAGCTTTTGACTTCCAAATTGGCAGGCTATATTAGAAATAATAGCCAGCACCAATAGACTGCTGAACACATTCTGTCTCCTGTTCCAAGAAGCAGTGTGGAAGGAGATCGGCCAAAACTCAGGCCTCAGTGCCGCTCCAACAAGCTCATTGTGTTCCCGGTGCTGAGGAGTTTCGTTAGAACGCCTTATTGATGCCGGGGAGACTGCCTGAACTCAGAGACTTGTCTCTCCTCTTTTCTTTCCTCTCCCATTCCCCTGTTCAGTCACCTGAAACCATTGTAAGTCAGATGATAAAAAACAGAATAGAGGAAGCCAGGATGGCTCAGTGGGTTAAGCACTCACTTTGCAGCACTGGGGACCGAGGACCGAATCCCAGCCCCGGCCTGTGCGGACCCATATGCTGAACTGGGGAGTGCCCCCAGTTCGGTTCTCACTGGGGTGAGACCCCAGTCCAGTGCCTGCCCTGTGTAACCCCGCACCCACCTGTGGAATGAAACTATGTGGAAAAGCCAATAATGTACAACTATGGAGACTGTTCTGGGCCCTCTCCCTTCTCTCTGTCTCTGTATCTCTGTGCGTGTGTGTGTGTCAAAAACAATGAAAATAAATCTTTAAAAAAAAAACAACAAAAAAAACCCAGAATATAGTGGGAAATGCAATCTAAAGCATTAATAATGTTATAACAACAAAGTCCATGGTCATTACTCAGGGGAGATGGAACAGTGGTAAAACCCTCAATTGTTACTCCACAGGGCTTTTAAATACTTTTTGGTTAAAACAGACATTCTGGGGAAATGACTGGCCTTTCAACTTATGAGAAGCTGGACTAGAGAAAATTATTTTTAAGATTTATTTATTTATTTATATTGTTTCAGAGAAGAGAGAGTGAGAGAGAGGGAGAAGAGGGGAGGACCCAGAGCAGTCTCTATAGTTGTACATCACTAGTTGTGACGTGGTTTCATGCTACACAGGTGGATGTGGGGCGGAGCGGGGTGGGAACCAAACTGGGGGTCTCCTGCATGGGAGGTGAGAACCTTCGCCACCACCCCAGTGGTTACCAATTGTGCCACAGTTCAGCATATGGGTTTGCACAGCCGGGACTGTGATTTGATCCTTGGACCTCATGGTTGCAAAGCAAGCACTCAACCTGCTGAACTATCCAAGATCCCCAGGAATAAAGACAAGTGTGAACATGTGATTTGGGTAGGAGTAAGGAGAAAAGTTGAAAAGGAACAATAACAATTTCATGAGGTTGTTTCAGTGGACAGTGTGAATTCTAGTCCAAAGGCCGGAGAACCAGGACAGCCAATGTCCCATCTCAGCAGTCAGGCCAGACGAGGACCCTTTTAATTAGCCTTTTTGCTCTCTGGATGTCATCAATTGATTGAATACAGGCTTTCCACTTTAGGGTGGACCATCTGCTTTACTCAAACATCAATCTCATTAAAAAGCACAGCCACAGACAGGCCCAGAATCATGGCTGACCAAATGTCTCAGCACCCCATGTAAAAAAAAATTAAAATGATGCCTTATATACAGTGTTGGAGATTGTGGAAATTGAGAGAAGAGAACATAATATTTCCAGTACTAAGAAATACTAAAGCTTTGAATCCAGCTTTATGTGAAGTATAAGATACGGTAGGTTTAAAATGTGTTTGAGAAAAGCTTTTATTTCATAAAAATATAAACCTTTTGAATAAGTTGCAAAATATTCCAAGTATTTTTGTTATTGTTGGGTTGATAAAAATTTGCTCACATAAAATGGATAAAATTAACTATTAGTGAACATCTTTAAATATAGATGACATAAAATTAATCATGACAAGTTTATCCCTTCTCAAATTAGTACTCACATACATCTCGTTCAACCATACGTAAACTCTAAGTAAAGACCATAACATGGTCATAAATCTGACTAACACGATACAACTATTCTACGTACCACAATCTGCTTCGCTCAAGTCTACTGATTCAAATGTTAATCTCATTCAAAAGCACCCTCACAGACACATCCAGAATAATGTTTGACCAAATGTCTGGGTATCACGTGACTGACAAGTTGAGACAGAAAATTAACCAGCACAGGGATATCACAAATCTTCTGAATATAGTGAACCAAGATGGGGGTTGAGGAATGGAGGAAAAGGTTTTCCCTTTTCCTTCCTTAACCACGCTGATTGCCCTTCTAAAAGAGAGACGAGCTCAGGATGGGAAGGATTAGAATAAATCACTTGGGTGCAAAAGGAAGCAACATAAAACCTTATTTTTTTATACTTTATATTTTTTATGAGACTGTGATGACATATGTACAAAATTTCCACAGCAACAAGCCCAAGCCTGCAAGCTTTATTTTGAAGTAGCAGAGGGAAGAAAAATTATATTACTTTAAGGGCTGGCATAGAACTCCTTAGAGGGGGAGAAGAGTCATGTGTAGTCATAAATAGGAGAATGAGACCGTTTGGGCATAAGCAGATGGTTTGCGATAACACAGAGGGCTAGCTAAACGGTTCTGCAGCGGAAGCCTTGGGTGGGAGCACTGGGTGAATGAGCGTGGTCTGAGGAGCAGGGGGTGGCCAGCAATATGGCACAAGGCTAAAATCCTAGTAGAAAAAATGGCCACCACGAATTTTTTTTGTAAGTTCAAGGACTTTAAAGCCAGAGATATCAGCAGTCAGTGTTAAGTAGTGTGTCGTGCTACATAGTTAAGTAAACCTACTTAATACCTTAGTGTTTTAAATTCTTAAAATCTGAACTATCCATTACCTTGGGTTTGAGGAATTTGGGAGAATAAAGGAATCCATGTGGGACTCAGTGGGGTATAGAACGAAGGATTCTACATGCAGAAGCATCACTTGGAACAGAGTGAGAATTAAGCACAAAGGACATGCAGACATGCACGTTTGCCCACCGTAACTCTACCCAACACATCTTAGGGGGTTTGAGGAATTCAAGCCAATTTCTTGTGAATGTTAGGCTCTGGCCACCAGAGTCAGCTAGAGAAGTTCAGTGTGTCTAGATATTTGCATTATAAGTATAGCAACAACAAAAAAAATCCCATTTTACTCTTTTGTTTGGCTTTCAAAAATATCTTTGGCCTATATAGGAAGCTGTAGCTGGAGTGAAAGTCAAAAGGACTGTGAGCTGTTGTTTGGGATATTTTGGTCCACCTTTATCCTTTGGTTCTTTCCTTTTAGAAACTAAGCTCGGGCACATTTGTTCTGGTTGCTTTTTCTGTCTTTCTGTGTGGCTCCGTGTACGTGCTGTTGCTTTTGTATTCATGCTCAGTGGTGTACTCTCTGAAACCTGTATCCATCAGAGGCTTCCTTTCAAAACAGAGCTGATGTGGAGAAGACCTGGAGATCCACACTGGAGTCTGACTTTGAGATGGGCTTGGGAATGAAATCATAAATGTAAACTGTGTTATTAATCAAAACAGGCTCAAGGGATATTTGCCTGGCAGCACTGCGGAGAATGGCAATAAAATTAAATAAGTGCCTGTAGGTAGTTCCAGAGAAAAAGGTATTTTTTTTCCTTGTACAACAACAGATACATGGTGAAGCACATTAGGGTTTGAAAGCCCTGTTTGGAGGAGGGCTGCTGAGGGGCCGTTTACATGCCTCAGCTGGTGTGGGAGCTCTGTGCATGCTCATAGCTGCTCTGCTGTGGCTGGCCAGGGCTGGCCTTCTCTTCCCTTTGTTGTTTCAAATTGGAGTGGTGCCTGAAAGAAAGCAAGTCTCGTGCTTGTGGTGCAGAACAGAGTTGAGCCTTGGCCCTCTCGTGTCTTACATTGGTCATTCATTTGGACAACAACTTCTTAATAAATTCATCCTAAGTGCACAGTGCTACATGATACCAACAGGATTTAGATATCCTTACATAGAGAAACTTTAGATTTAAAATGGGGAAAAGGTATATACCATATTCTTCCAAGTATAAGATGACCCCACGTATAAGATGACCCTTACTTTTCCACCCAACGTTAAGAAATCAATACACGGGTTACTCCCATGTATAAGACGACCCCCAATTTTTGGTCTAACACTTTTAGACAGAAGGATCATCTTATACACTGAAAAATATGGTATGTGTATATGTATGTATGTATATACACACACAAAAGTGCCACAGGCCAGGAGAATTAAACGTGAGACTATTACTAGCTATATTATTGTAACCACTGCCCTTAATGTTTAAGGCACTATGATTCTTCCATTCTTCACCTTTTACTCATTCCTTTACCCACTGTAATCATATACTGACCCTCACCAAACTATAAGAAATTTCTTTGCAAACATCACCAATGACCTTGTCATGCAAAAAAATTCAAAAGGTCTTTAATCAACTTGGTATTTCTCCCTTCACTGTATCCTTTATTTTTTGTTCAATGCTCACAAAATAAATCAAGAAACTAATTATACGAAGCTTCCAAGGTGGGCCTCTGCTGGTTTCCCCCTCGCCTCACTGACTCTTTTCCACTGGTTCCTCTTGCTCTGCCTATGCCATCAATGGAAATGTTTTCCAAGTTTTTATCCGGCATTCTTTACTCTTATCCCCTCTACCCCATCTTTCCTGAAAAGCCTCACACATGAACACAGCATCTTCTCCCAGCTTTATGCTGTAGACACCCAGATTTCTATCATTAGTTCCAACACTTTTTGTTCTGTTTCTAAAACCCAGTGAGCAAATTCTCCTGGACATTTCTCAGGTATCAAAAATTCTTCACTTTGAAATTAATTTTTTATATTTTTATTTTTTAAAGATTTTACTTTATTGTTTGACAGAGAAACAGACAGAGAGAGAAGGGGGAGAGCCCCAAACAGTCCACAGCTGTACATCATTAGTTTTTACATAGTTTCATTCCACAGGTGGATGTGGAACCATGCAGGGTAGGAACCAAACCGAGGGCCTCCCACATAGGAAGCACACCCCAGTTCAGCATGTGGGTCCACATGGGCTAGGGCCAGGGCTGGGACTCAATCCTCAGAACCTGCAGCGGCATGGCAAGTGCTCAACCCGCTGAGCCATCCCAGTATCCCCTGAAATAGAATTCTTTACATTTCTTCTACATACACTGCCCAACTGACCAAATCAGCCCCATCCTGTTTTTTGTTTGTTTGTGTTTGTGTGTTTGTTTGTTTTATAATCAAAGTGGTTCTATCATAATGACAATCAATGAATGGCTAAGTCAGAAACCTAGGAGTTACCCTTGTCTCCTTATGCTGTTTGACACTTACCAAATTCTTAATATCATCTGAACCCCCTATATTCTCTTCATTTACAAAGTATGGCCTTTATTATATTTTACTTACACTATTAAGATAGCCTAAGGTGACCAGACGTCCCGCTTTTTAACAATTTGTCCCGCGTCCTGCGGCATTTAAAAAAAGTCCCGATTTTTGGAAAGAATGCTCGACAAGCTAGGGAATGGCGGGAGATAGACCAAATTTTTAATCAAGAACCCCCTCCTCCCCAGTCAATGGTGTCCCGCTTTACCAATGTTAAAATCTGGTCACCTTAAGATAACCTCCCATTTAGTCTTTCCAATGTTTAGCCTTTTTTCCAATCCATCCTCTATACTAATAGCAAAATTATCTCTGAGAAATTCCAGGTAGTTTATCACAATGGTGGCTCTCTTTGTTCCTATTTCCCAATATTTCTTTCAAAAGCAACAGAGATCAATAAAGAAGAAAAAAATGAAACTATACCAAGAGAACACTTTCAGTGTAATTTAGAGACAGAGATTGTTAAACTTTGTACAAATTCTAAGACAAGAGCAGAAACAGCAACATCCAACCTGGGGTCGCTCACCCTAAAATTCAACACCTCCTACTACATCAAGGTCTTGCAGTCAGCAGAAGGGGCCTAAAACCATAGGGAAGAGAAAAATGAGGGCTAGAATGGCCTGGAGTTGATCCAAACCTAGGCCAAGCCTCTGTAGTAGGTCTGGAAACACTAAAAGTGTGCCCAATAGATCAGAAGCATGGACTATAGGAAGAAGTGTGAAAGTAGGTGGGATTTCGAGGGGTACACTTTGGAAGGCGGAGCTTCTGGGGAGGAAAAAAGGGGCAATGGGAAGGGAGCAGCAGCACTTAGCCACTGAATGATTTATTTTTGTTTGTTTGGGTTGATATAAAGAGATACAACAAACTGGGCAGCTTCTAAACAACAATTTATTTCTCTCTGTTCTGAAGTCCAAGGGGTACCAGCTTGGTCAGTGAAGGCTCGCTTCCCATTGCAGAGTTCTCCTGTAATCCTCACGTGGTGGGAGGGACACGGAGGCTCTCTGAGGTCTCTCTTCTCAGGGCACTAATCCCACTCAGAAGGGCTCCACCCTCGTGGCCTTAGTGTCTTCTCAATGTCCCTC
>PVKE010043140.1:0-13463 GCA_004027555.1 Craseonycteris thonglongyai | reverse complement strand
TCTTCAGTGCATAGTTATTTCTATTTTACTTTTTGACAGATAGAGAGAGAGACAGAGACAGAGACAGTTAGAGAACCAAACTGTGGGAACTCCCCAGTTCAGCACGTGGGTCCTGCCTGGGCCGGAGCCGGGACTCGATCCTCGGTCCTCATGGCCTCAAAGCGAGCGCTCAACCCGCTGAGCCGTCCCGGCTTTTCCCCCACATCCTTAATTGCAGTGATGGCAAAGGCTATTGCCCCTCATCCATCAATACTGGTGTTGAGTACTCACAAAATGTGCTGGAATTTCTCAGTGACCACTAGAGACATGGTAGCAGCCCCAGTGGAGGCATGCAGGCCTCCTGTGGAAGAGCCCGTGTAGTTTTAAGTAAAGTTTAAAAACAGCTTTTGTTACCTTTGAAGTTATTTTCTCTAGGTCATACTGTGGAAAACAAGTAACTCTTTCCTGTCTTTTCCAAGCCTTTCTTTCTTTAGTCCATAATGTTTCCTTTCTTTTGTGGTTCAAGATGCATCTCAGGAGTCTGCCTCTCAGAGGCCTTGCCTAACATCCTTGCTTGATGTCTCTGCCTCAGGTTTTCTTATAACATCATATTGCAGCTTACTGGTTCCCTGCCTGTCTTTTTCATTCCCTTCTTCTTGTGAGCTCTTGGAGGGCCAGAACTATGTGTGTATGTGTGTTGTTTAAAAAACAAACTAACAAACAAACACAAAAACCTCCTCATTTCCTGGCCTGGAAGAGTACTTAACACTTGTTGCGTGTTGGGTATAAACATTTGTTGTTAATGCATGGTATAGGTTATAGTGACCCAACTCATATCTGGCTTTCTCAAGCTAGGACTACAAAAACAAACACAGAAACAAACAAAGGAGAAAAGCACACAAAGCCTTTGCATGCTCATTTGTACATCAGGCACCTCTTCAGGATGCTTCTATACTACCTAAAGCCAGCTTCTTTCTGCAGGAAATGTAACTGTTTATTCCATTCAGTGATATCATAGCTAATTGATGCAGAAAAACCCAGGTCTGGCTCCATTATGAGGTCTATACACCATAGAGGCTGATTTTAAGTGGTGGGTGGTGTCCAGGGGAGGGTGTGGGATGCACATTAGTGTAAGAGGGATTTGTCCGCTTTCCTGGAATCCATGCTGCTTTTCAAACAAAAAAAACGATGTCCATTCCCAGTGGTATGCATAGTTTTGTTGAAAGACTGGGAACTTGGGTGGTTAGGCTGCTCTAATTTTGTTGCAGCTTGGAGAATTTTACAGGACTTTTTTCGAGTCTTCAATTTTTCTTAGTGGAGCAAACAAGAACTTCTGCCAAATAAACAGTAGGCTCTCCATCGGTAGAGTATCGAGAATTTTTGAAATGAACAGAATCTCTACTTTACAGTAGAGCTTTTCGGATTGTGTGCCTTAATCTTTTTTTATTTTAAAAGTTAACTCAAGTTTTAGATCTTTGTGCTCAGCTTTTTGTATTGTTAATTCTTGCGAGGGCGGGGGCGGCAGTGATAAAGGAAGCTCTTGGTAGGAAGAATTCATTCGTTGTGACTCCGCCTTCCTCTGGCTAAGGTTATAGAAAACAACCCTGCCTTGCTTTGTTTAAAGATGCAGGGTTCGAATGTTTGCATTTTCTTAAGCTTACCGTTGGCCGGGTACCGCCCAGATCTGTTTTATCAGAGCTGTCACTCTCATTTTCACAGCCACGAAAAGTGCGACTCAAGTTCAGTTGTCTTGCCTCGGGTCTGAGATTCCAACTCAGGTCACCGCGCCCTTGTCAGCACCGGCGCCCCTCCCTCCGCCGCCCTTGCCAGTCCCGTGCTCCATCCAGGCCACCTGGGGTGATGGAGGCGACGTTAGGGCAGCCGGGCCTGGTAGCGTGTTAGGGCTCGTCCCCCGCCCATGCTGGCGTTTCTCCTCCCGCCTCCTAGAGGGCGGGCCAGCCCCGGACACCATAGAGCTGACGCAGCCCAGAGCGTCCCCTCGCTGTCCGCCGAGCGCAGACGCCGCGCCGCTGGGCGGGGCCGCTGGAGAGGCGGGCGCAGCCGGCAAGGGCAGGGCTGCGGGGCTGGCCGGCCCTGCAGCGCCCCACCGCGGCCGCGGCCGGAACCGGTCTCGTCGGCCCTGCAGCGCCGGAGGCTTGACGCACGGAGCTTCAGAGCGAGAACGAGAGAGAAAGGGGCAGAAATGGCGGCTCCGCTCGGCCCCCGCTGAGGAGGGAGAAGCCGGCGGCGGAAGGTCCGAGCTGTCGGCCTGGGGCCTCGCTCCCGCCTCCGCCAGCCGCCTCGTCGCGCCGCCTGCCCTGCCGCTGCCCTCCTCTCGCCTGTCCTCTGCGCTGCGCAGCGTCCGGGTGGGCTCGACGCTCCCGGCCCTGACTGCCCGGCCGGCGCGCCGGCCTTGCTGGGCTCCCCCGGGCGCGGCGTGAACCCCGTCCTCCGGGCTGGACCATGGTGAACACCCGGAAGAGCTCTCTGCGCCTTCTCGGGTCCAAGTCGCCTGGGCCCGGGCCCGGGCCTGGGCCTGGGGCCGGAGCAGAACCCGGGGCGGCCGGCGGCAGCAGCCATTTCATCTCCTCTCGGACCCGCTCCTCCAAGACCCGCGCTGCCAGCTGCCCCGCCGCCAAGGCCGGGGGAAGCGGGGGCGCCGGCGTCTCCCTGGATGAGGCCCGGGTAAGCGCGCGGCGGGCCGGGCCGGCGGCGGGCCGGGGGCGGCTGGGCCGCGGGGGCTTTGTCTAGCCGGGCTGGGGCGGCTGCAGACGGGTCGGGCGGTGCGGAGGACGGCGGCACCGGCTCGCCAGGCCCGCGACAGCCTCGCCGGCCCGTGTCTTTTGTGCGACAGAGCGGCGCTGGAGTCCGGGGGAGAGGGCTTTGCGGGGTCTCTTCGCCGACTTTTGGAACAGGCGGCTTTTCCGTACCCTTGTCCTGCCTCCGGGGGAGATTCCAGGGGAGCCAGAGCCCGGGGCGGGAGTCCCCCGGCGGCAGGGCCGGAGGAGAGAAGCGAAAGTTTCCTGCGGTGTCAGACCCCTAAGTGTGTCGGCCCCGGCCGGTGTCTCCCTCCAGCTCTAAGTGCTTGCGGGTGGTTCAAGTTTGTGAGGAAGTGAACGCAGAGCTCCAGTTGGCAGGCAGGCAGGGATGCTGAAAAAAGTTTGCAGTTGCTCTGACACCAACTTTGAAAACAAAATCAACGCTGTGGCCTCTCCAGGCAGGAGAGATCCGACAGGAGACTGTAGCTGGAGAGGCAGCCGGCCAGCAAACGCCCCAGTGGGGACCTGGCAGGGCGTTCCAGTCCCCAGCAGGTCATGTCGGAACACTCATGTGGGATGCTTTCTGCAATAGGCACTGTCCTCTCCACATGGTATCGCTTCTTGGATGTCAGCAGGTTTGTTAGGGGAATAGTTTGTAAAAGGTGAGTTACGGTAACATCATTGTTGTCATACTATTGTAAAGTGACACTTGAAGGAGGATATTGATTTAGTTTTTTAGGGGATTGAAATTTTATTACAGGGTACAACTCCCTAAGCTAGCACATAATGTTTTATCACTTTAAAGAAGTTGGTAAGTTTGTGTTAGGAGATTGGTTATGAAGTCAGGAGAGAGTGTTCTTGTCTAGAAAGGCTAATTTACCACGGGTAACTTGGCTGGAGATTGCTACCCATTTAAAATGCTCCTTTAAGTCCACAACATTGTGTTGTTGTTATGGGAGGAAAGCAGTATTTTATTTTCTGTAGAGGTTTACAAGATTTTGGTTTGTGTGTGCTTTTTTCTCTGTAGCTCATACTGTTCTGACACTAACCGTAATGAACTGAGGCAAATGCAATAGACATCTTACTGTACTATTTTGAAGTATATTTATTGTATCTTTGAAAAGATATGTGGGTTATGTTTTGCTAAAAATCTGGAAAATTTTTACAGAATTGTCTTTGTAGACTATTTGGGGGCTTATACATCTCTTGGGTTGAAATGAAGCTAAATCTGAAAGCTTGCAAACTCTTCAGAGTAATTATTCTGAAAACTATAGGCTTTCTGTGAAAATTATTCCAAACATGTACAAGCTTCCTGACTTTATGAAGCTAACATTTGTTTTAAAATAAAAGTAAATTTAAGAAAGGTCTGTCCTCTACACTTAAGGACAAATAAAATATTTAGAGTGTAAGCCTTTAATTGTATAATGCAATGAATACCTAGTCTATTAGGGCAGTGTCTAATTCATCTGACGCAATTAGCTCGTCTGTCACTGATCAGTTTGTGGTCACATTTTTGAATTCATAGATGTCATGCTGCCCTTACCCCCTGAGGAGTAAGGTGAGGTAATTTGTCAAGCAGCTGTTACGGAGATGTTAAAAGGCAAGGAATCAATAATCTAATGTAGAAAAGAACATTTGGTAGCTTTTAAGTTGCTAGAAGAATGGAAGATATTAGAGCTCTGTCTGGAAGGGTGGATGCTAATGAAACTTTGTTTCAAAGATCCTTTTTAAGTGTTTTAAAAGACCATAAATAACTGGCTAATGAGGATTTACTCCAAAAAAATTGTTTTTTTAGTTTTAAGAAGATTTGTATTCTGGCTGTGGTAGATGATGGAATGATCGAATTGCTTTCTCTGAGCATTTTAAGAGATTTACTAATTCTAAATTGTGATTGGTCCTTTAGAAGAGGATAAGTTATAATTTTGAATTTTATTTTATTTATTTTATATTGTTTTTGACAGAGAGAGAGAGAGAGAGAAAGAGATAGATAGATAGAGAGATAGAGATACAGAGACAGAGAGAGAACTGAACTGGGGGAACTCCCTAGTTCAGCATATGGGTCCGCATGGGCCGGGGTCGGGATTCGATCCTCGGTCCCCAGCATTGCAAAGTGAGCTCTTAACCCACTGAGCCATCCGGCTTCCCCTTGAATTTTTTAAGTTTATGGATTATATGTTTATGAAGCCTGTTGTATTATTTGTGTGCTGTACATTTTTGAAGTGGATTGATTTGAGTCTGGTAAACTCTTCCCCTCAAGTTGCTTTCTCTTTTTAAGATTTATTTTATGGTTTTTGACAGAGACAGAGAGAGACAGAGGGCCCAGAGCAATCTCTTTAGTTGTATGTCATCAGTTTTCGCCATGTTCGTTCCGAACAGGTGGGCCGGGGCCTCCTGCATGGGAAGCACACCCCAGTTCAGCATATGGGTCCGCATGGTCCCTGGTCCCCGGGGCTGCAAAGTGAGCGCCTAACCCATTGAGCCATCCTGGCTTCCCCTCAAGTTGCTTTTATGTTACGAGAATTTAGCACTCCTCCTGGTTCACCCTTTCTGGTGCAGTACTTAAAAAACATCCTATGTCTGTGGAGTCTTAGACATTTGCTCGTGTCTGTAAAGTGTACTTGATGGGAAATGGGGATACCTGTGCAGTTGCTTTAGGAGACCCTTATTTTTGTAGGAAGAAATGTTTTTCTTTTTATAAGATATGTAATTGAGGAGTTCCCCTTTCTCTACTTTTGTGTGAAGTTCTGCACTTTACACTTGATGCTGATTTTCTTCATCTTCCTTCCCCTCTGACTCTAGATTATTTCATCTACTCTGTCTTGAGCCATTTCATTTATTCTAAAAAACCAGAGGACCATGAGCTGTGCCTATAGTTTTGCCTTTCCCCCAAGCTTGTGTAGGATGGAGAGACAAACATGTGACACATTCTCTAGGTTATTGGAATGATTTTCTTGTGCCCACACTTTTTTAATGTCAAGTTGACTTGTGCTCTGCAGTCAGCTTTAATTACTCCTATGCACTTGGCTTTATTGTTGGTTTCACATGTATAAAGTTTGACCTTGTAGGTCAGTTAATGTGACCATCAGTATTTAGCATTTATTTCCTCCACCTAAGAGCCACATTCAGCAAAAAAACTATAATATAGTTTTTTTGAATATAATACTATATTCACAGAATTGGAAAGCAGTTATTGAAAAAATTTAAAACTCTTTTTCAGGGAAGCCGGGATGGCTCAGTGGGTTGAGTGCTCGGCGCCGGGTACCGAGGGTCGAATCCTGGCCCTGGCCCGGCCCGTGCGGAACCATATGCTGAGCTGGGGAGCTCCCCCAGTTCAGTTCTCTTTCTCTGTCTGTATCTCTCACTCTCTCTGTCAAAAAATTAATAAATAAAAAAATAAAAGTTAAAAACAACAACCCCAAAAAACTCTTTCTCATCCTTATGTTAGGTCTGGCACTTTGGCTTTATCACTAGCTTTTTGTGCTTTTTGAGATGATCATTGATTTTGAGTTCACATGTTAGTTGAGAGGATCAAAATATTTCCTTTTTAAAAATTTTTTTATTGTATTGTTTGAGAGAAGGTAAGAGACAGATAGATAGGTAGATAGATATAGTTAGATAGAAGAGGGGAGGGCTCAGAGCAGTCTCCATAGTTGTACATCATTATTTGTGACATGGTTTCATTCCACACAGGTGGATGTGGGGTAGGGATGCATAGGGTGGAAACCAAACTGGAGGGAAAGAAATTTTACAATTGAGCCATCTTGGCGGTTACCAGTTACACCACAGTTCAGCATATGGGGTTTCCATGGGCTGGGCCCGGAGTTGAACCCCAGACCTCACGATTGCAAGGCAAGTGCTCAACTGCTGAGCCGTCCTGGCATCCTTTATTTTCAATAATTATTGGTAAACATGCTTCATTTTAATTTTATTAAAAAAAAATTCTCTGGGTCCTTCTTCGATATGTTCTTTTCCCCTTGTACTTAGTCATTTCCAACACTCATGCATTTGCCAACATAATAACAAGCAGAGTGATCGAAGTTGAGGGTTAAACATGGAAAGAAGCCTAAGAGAGAAATGTAATAATGTTTATGACTTAGATGAGTAGGGAAAAATACAAGTTCCTCAGAGTATAACAAGTTTTTCCTTATATAAAATTCACATGGGGTACCATATATATTGAGCAATGTGGTAAGCAGTGTTCCCTGTCACAGCATTGAACCAAAGCAGCTGTGTAGTTCATTGGATTCTCTCTGGTAGCCAACTGAAAATACATCTTTAAAAATTCTATTATTCTATTACTGGCCATTTCTGTAGTCCAAATACTATACAAACTTGCAGTTTTTTAGGTTGTGAATGAAACTTAAAACACACGTAGAATTGAATGCATATTATGATAATTTCTTAAATCATTTTCCCTGGCAGTTCTTTTAACCACCCTTTGATAGGTCCTTGATTGCAGTGTCTCCTAAACACATAATTATAGATAAACCTATAACCTCTGGAAACCAGCTAGACAGGTGGTAGGATTACAATTTATTATGAGAACTAAGGAGCCCAACCCATTATCAGCACCTGAATAGAGAGTGATCCTCTCTCTTCAAGGATCCACTTCAGAAAAGTGCTGTATTACTTTGAATTGTGTATTTGACATTTCTTTTGGGGTGTACACAATGAAGTTTCATTTGTGTGCATTATTGAATTGATTTCTTGATATTTGGGGTTTTGTTCTTATACTAGGAATATTTTATATTTTTGTTACAACTCCCTGCTGGGGGAGGATTTTTGTGAGAAATGAGTTACTGAATAAAAAGCATTTAGGAAACTGGGGGCCTCCCGAATGGGAAGCACACCTCAGTTCAGCATATGGGTCCACATGGGCCGGGGCCGGGATTTGATCCTCGGTCCCTGGGGCTACAAAGCGAGTGCTTAACCCGCTGAGCCATCCTGACTTCCCCTAATGTTCACAGCTGTATCCTGAGTGCCTACAATAGTGCCTGCCAGATATTGCTCAATAAATAGTTTCTGAATGAATGAATGGAAACTATGCCTCATTTTTAATTATTTTCATATTGACAGTCCTCCCTTTTGCTATATTTACTTGTTGCATTTTGCCCTTCTGCCCATTTGATGGTAGCCTAATGAAGAGAGGAGTAAACTAAGGTTTATTTAGCATCTCATGCTATGTGTTTAATGCTGTCTCATTTAACCTTTGTGAAACCCAGTGAACCAGATGATGATAATCCCATTTTACAGTTGAGGAAATTGAGTTGCTGCAGAGGGTAAATGGTCTGTAGAAGGCCAAATAGGTAATAAGTAGTAGGGATAATATTTAAATCAAGTTCTACCTTCTCTACTTGTGTATCTTTCTCATCTGTATTTATTATTACTCTTTGAAGCTGTTCAATTAGTATTTTCCACAAATATCTGAAAAAGTGAAGAAGGCAGTTGCTGTATAGTCAGGAAATACTGTCTATACTGTGTATAGACAGATTTTTACTAGACTCTGGAGTTGTGTCTAGGATTGCATTGGGACTGAAAGTGGGAACAGTAGTCTGTAGGGATATGAAATATAGCAGGGGTGTCAAACTCAATTAAAACACGGGCCATTTGGTGCAACAGGCAAGATTCACGCGGGCTACATCACATTTACAAACGTCGCCGGAAGGGAGTCAGTGCGTTTATACACGCCCACAGGCCCCCAGGAAAGGCACTGGGCCACGTGTATACTCGTCTTCAGTAGTAAAAGGGTTACCGAGGGAATTGTGTGTACGGTATTGCCTCCATCTCCCCATAGCTCTATTTTCTTCACAACAATTTTTTCATTTTCATTTTATTTCAGAGCATCGTGGGCCACAAAAAATTACCCCGAGGGCCGCATGCGGCCCGCGGGCCGCCAGTTTGACACTCCTGAAATATAGGACAGCAAGTTTCAGTAATTGCTGCCTGATTTCAGGGAGTGGATGTAGGGAGAGGAGCAGGCACATTGTGTAGAGATCATTTTGCAATATCTTTGCTTCCCAATATTCTAAAGATGGCTTGGGGAAAAAAAAATTCCTATAAAGAGACAAAGTGTGGGGCCTGTGGTCTCCAATAGAGGTGTACTTGTGCTGCCATCTTTCCCTCTGCTTGGCATTATTGGTTTATCAGTGTGTACATTTTCTTTTATTGTCTGGCAATTTATTTATCTCTGGGGTAGATACGTGTTTTTCATTTGAAAAAAATGTTTATACTTTAAACCTCTTGAAAAGACATTATATGGTGCATATTCATTATATGAAGATACATACCGGTACTAGCGAATTAAACATCATGTTTAGCATTATCAGTTTGTGTCTGTATTCTGGGACCCAAATTGGGATCTCTGAAGCATTGGTGCTTCAGATATCCATAAAATGTACGGTATGTTCTCTAAACCCCCAGATAGGCACTTGGGAGGTACTGAAGACTAACTTTTGGTGGTAATGCTTGCTTTTTTGTTTTTTTTTGTTCTTATTATATTCAATCAATAAATATCTATCAAGCAGTTATAATATCAAAATACAAGTGCCATGTGGGCAAGCATTTTTCTCTCTTCGGTTTACTCTTATAGGTAGAGCTGCCATGCTGCAAAAGTCAGGGAGCACCATTCATATTATATGTGAATGGCACCTGCTGGAATTGTGCAGTGCACTCCTTGTATGTTGTATGCAGCAATTAACATCCTATCCTCATACAGTGTCCCTTGGGGGCTTGGTGTGGGAATTTCTTTGAGATACAGTATCCAGGAGTAGCATAGACTATACCGGTACATGTGCTTAAAATAAATATTACCTCCAGATTTGCCACTCTGGTCTCCACTTCTAGGAGTAGTGTATAAGGGTTCCTATATCTTCACACCACTGCCAATATTTGACATTATCTATCTTTTTAATTGCTTTTCTTTGATTACCAATGAGTATGAGCAACTCTGTATCAATAGTATTTTTTAAAAGATTTATTTTTATTGTTTTTTGACAGAGACAGACAGAGAGAAGGGGGGAGGGCCCAGAGCAGTCTCCATAGTTGACAGCATTAGTTTTCCATATAGTTTCACTCCATAGGTGGGTGCAGGGGTGCGCAGAGCAGGAATTGGGCCGGGAGCCTCCTGCATAGGCCCCCGGCAAGAACTGAACTGGGGGAACACCCCAGTTCAGCACATGGGTCCGCCTGGGCCGGGGCTGGGATTCGATCCTCTGGCCCAGGGCTGCAAAGTGAGCATTTAACCCACTGAGCCATCCCAGCTTCCCCTGTGTCCATAGTATTTTTAAAATTTCTCATCTCTGAAATGCTTGTTAAAATTTTTTGCCCATTTTTCTGACTGTATTTGTTATCTGTTCTTATTTTCCAAGAGTATTATATATATATTATAGATCAGTGGCTTTTAGCTCTTTTTGCCCATAGTAAGGAATACTGTGTATATTGTGACACACATAGTTTTACCTTTCTTATTTAGGTCTTTGATTTATTTTATATCCTACTAGACAAACTGCCCCTTGTTATGACACTTTATAATATATGAAATTCTTATATATGTCCTGTTCTGACTTCTGTCTTCTTTCTCTCTCTCATTTGTTGGTTTGTTTATTCTTGTGGCAATACCGTACTATTTCTGTGACTAGTTTTGAGGTATGTCTTAATATCCTAAAAGGCCAGTTCCTCCTCTTTTGTTTTTTAAAGTTGACTTAGATATTCAAGGATCTTTATTTTTTTTCTTATATACATTTCCAATTAAGATGATGGGGGTTTCTCAAAAGATCCACCTAAAATTTCGATTGGAAGTGTATTTGAATTTCTAGATTAATTTGCAGAGAATTAACACCTTCATAATAAGTTGCCCAAGAGCAAGGAATGTCTTGCATATAACATGTTTGTGTATTTCTCTTGTGGAATTTGATTTTTTTTTTTTAATATTATTATATTTTATTGTTAAATTTAATGGGGTGACATTGGTTGGTAACAATTAGACAGTTTCCCAATGGACAACTCCACATCACATCACCCATGCATCGCATTATGTGCCCAGCTCCCAGAATCAGGTCCCCCACCAACCCGATATATCTGGGGCCCACTCCCCGCTCCCCACACAACTCTCCCTCCCCCCTTCCCCCTCCCGCCTCCTGTCCAGGTAAACACCAAACCACTGAGTGTGCCCATAATGCTGGTGCCCTCACTCACCACCTGATTTTTTCTTGTGACCTAATATTGTCAGTTTTAGTAAATGTTCTTTCTGTGCCTGAGAAATATGTGTATTTTCTTTTAGATGTAGACAAATATAAATATATGATAGAAAACATTAAGAGATGGAAAATATAGTATGCATTTATTGATTATGCAGATAAATTTCCTACCCTATATTAAAATTCTGCCTAATGTTTTTATTGTTCAAATTCTCCTGATATATGTACTTTTTATTTATTTTTTTAAATTTTTTTTTTTTTTTTTTTTTTTTTTTTTTTTTTTTTTTTTTTTTTTTTTTTATCTTTTCACATTCATAGAGAGAAATTATCTTTTTGTCTTCAGTGCATAGCCATCTCTATTCCACTCTTTGACAGATAGAGAGAGAGACAGAGACAGAGACAGCTAGAGAACCGAACTGTGGGAACTCCCCAGCTCAGCACGTGGGTCCTGCCTGGGCTGGAGCCGGGACTCGATCCCCGGTCCTCATGGCCCCAAAGCGAGCGCTCAACCCGCTGAGCCGTCCCGGCTTTCCCCTATTTTTTTAAATTTAAAAAAAAAAAAAAAAAAAAAAAATTTTTTTTTTTTTTTTTTTTATATCTTTTTATATTTATAGAGAGTAATTATTTTATCTTCAGTGCATATTTACTTTTGACAGATAGAGAGAGAGACAGAGACAGAGACAGCTAGAGAACCGAACTGTGGGAACTCCCCAGTTCAGCATGTGGGTCCGCCTGGGCCGGAGCCGGGATTCGATCCTCGGTCCTCGGGGCCTCAAAGCGAGCGCTCAACCCGCTGAGCCGTCCCGGCTTTCCCAAATATATATATATATTTTTTTAATATATATTTTTTTTATTTTTGACAGAGAGAGAGAGAGAGAGAGAGAGAGAGAGATACAGAGACAGAGAGAGAACTGAACTGGGGGAGCTCCCAGTTCAGCACATGATTCCACACGGGTCGGGGCCAGGATTACTTTTTATTTTAGAATAGTTCCTGTTTCCTTCTTATTTTATTCTTTGAGACACTGGTTATTTTGCTTACTTTTCCAAACAGTTGGGCCTTCATTTTCAAATTATCTTTTTTAAATTTACTTCTAGTTTAATACCACTGTGTTCAAAGAATATATTCCATATGATTTTGATATTTTGAAATTTGTTCTAATTTATATTTGTCACCCTGTTTATATTTAGTTTTGGTAAATGTTCTATATATGTGGTATATGTGTGTGTATGTGTGTGTGTGTGAATGCTCTTAGGACCTAAACTTTTATTTTTTAATTCTAATTTTTTTTTTTTTAATTCCCTCTAACCACCACATACTCTTGAACATTTTCTTATAATGTTCCACTTCCCATTTTGCCCTGAATTGTCTAAAATTTCCTGATTTTTTTTCCCAATGACTATAAGTACTTTGAATTTTTATTTTCTTTGGAGTTTTTTTCCAGTAACAATGAATTTCATTGAGGTACCATTTTGATTATCTTACTTTTTATATCTTGTATTATTCTGTATTTATTTCTCTTCTTTGTGAGTATTCTTCTAAGAATATTTTCAGTCTAGGACATTTTATGACAAACTTTCTTAGCTGTTACATGCCTGAGAATATTTTCATTTTGCTCTTTCATTTAAATTAAAAGTTTGCTGGATACAAAATTCTAGGTCTGATACTTTCTTGTCGTCTTGCATCTAACGTTACGCTTGATGGTTAATGTTGGTCTGATTCTTTTTCTTTGGTGGTGGTTCTGTTCTTTTTGGAAGCTTATAGAGTTTTTTTATTTTTTTATTTTTGACTTTGTTCATGAATTTTACTGTATTTTAGGCATGGGTTTTTCCTTCACTCTCTTGTTTGGCAATCTTAGATCTTTCAGTTTGTGGTTTTTCTTTTCTTTTTATTGTGGTAAATTCATTATTATTTCTTAATCTAAAATTATTGTTTTTTCAAATATTACTTCCCTTTTTTATTTTTCTGGAACTTATGCTATTCAGAATGTTGGCAACCTAGAAAAAGTTTGTCCCTAAATGGATAATGAAGCCAAATGTTTTTAAGCTCTTTTGGTGACATGTTAGAGAAATTTACTGACAGTTCCTTGAGTGAACAAGACTTGGTGCTTCTTGTAGCAGATCTCTGTTGACCATTTTTGTGCTCATGTGTTAAGCGGCTTACTTGTCAGAGAATAAATCTTTGAAGTTTGATAAAAGTTTATTTCCTTTACAACTTACTAACACCCTTCATACTCTCTCTACTCAATTGCTCACACTTAGGTTGAGTGTTGTAGTTGTATACTTGATCTACTTTTTTTTTTTTTTAAATATTCTTTTTTTTTTTTTTTTTTTTTTTCACATTTATAGAGAGAAATTATCTTTTTGTCTTCAGTGCATATTTATTTCTATTTTACTTTTTGACAGATAGAGAGACAGAGACAGAGACAGTCAGAGAACCGAACTGTGGGAACTCCCCAGTTCAGCACGTGGGTCCTGCCTGGGCCGGAGCCGGGACTCGATCCTCGGTCCTCATGGCCTCAAAGCGAGCGCT
>PVKE010043139.1:0-13472 GCA_004027555.1 Craseonycteris thonglongyai | reverse complement strand
CAGCAATAAAAAAACAAGCAATCCAATTAAAATATGGGCAGATAACCTTAACAGACACTTCTTTCAGAAAGACATACATATGGCCAACAGATATATGAAAAAACGCTCCACTTCACTATCAAATAGGGAGATGCAAATAAAAACCACAATGAGATACCATCTTACACCTGTTAGAATGGCTATAATCAACAAGACAAGGTATAACAAGTGCTGGAGAGGCTGTGGACAAAAAGGAACCCTCATACACTGTTGGTGGGAATGTAAACTGGTACAACCACTATGGAAAGCTGTATGAAGATTCCTCAAAAAATTAGGAATAGAATTACCATATGACCCAGCCATCCCTCTACTGGGCATCTACCCAAAAAACCTGAAATCCTTAATCTTTAAAGATGTTTGTACCCACATGTTCATCGCAGCACTGTTCACAGTGGCCAGAACATGGAAACAACCAAAATGCCCTTCGATAGATGACTGGATAAAGAAGATGTGGTACATTTACACAATGGAATACTATTCAGTGATAAGAAAAGTGAAATACAGTCATTTGTGACAACATGGATGGACATAGAGACCATCTTATTAAGTGAAATAAGTCAGACTGAAAGAATCAGGAAACATATGACCTCACTTATAGATGGAATATAAAACTGAAAGTAAGAAAGACAGAGACTGATGGACACACTCAATAGCTTGGTGATTGCCTGAGGGAAGGGGAGGAGTGGGGAGGGAATGAGGGAGGGGAGATGGGAGAGGGCACCAGCATTATGGACACACTCAATAGTTTGGTGGTTACCTGGAGAGCGGGGAGGGTGAGTTGGGGGTGGGGTGGGAGTAGACACCAGATATATGGTGATGGAAGGAAGCTGATTTTGGGTGGTGGGCACATAATGTGATGCATGGGTGATGTGATATGGACTTTTACATCGGGAAACTATCTAATTGTTACCAATCAATGCCACCCCATTAAATTTAACAATAAAAACAAACAAACAAACAAACAAACAAATAAATAAATTACAGTTGATAGTATTATTTTATATTAGTTTCAGGTATACAGTGTAGTGGTTACAAATTTCTATCATTTATGTAGTGATTCTCCAATAAGGTCTAGTATTCACCTGACACTATGTATAGTTTTTACAACATTATTGATTATATTCCCCATACTGTGTTTCACATCCCATGACTATTTTATAACTACCCAATTTTGAGTGAAAAGTATGCGATACTAATTTGAGAAAGTTTGATGACTACGCAATACACATAAAGGTTTCCTACTTAAATTTTGATGTGATTTATGGTAATCATATTTTAACAAAAGCAAGAAATTTTGGAAACACAGTACTCTTCCAAATGTGGTCCAAAGCACTAATAGAGTATGCATATTAATCTGGTGAATATCATGCTGTTTACTCAGAATAACGTTGGTCCAAAAAAATTCATCAGGGGGCTTCACTGTCCATTTTTCCAAATCAGCATTTCCAAAATTGAGTTCTTGGGAACATTCAAGAGAAGGCCTGTGGGGAAAATGTTACCTATTGAGGTAATTTTATGAAATGCTGTCTGCTGAACTACCTTCTTGGAGTTTCACAATGCATTGTGGTGTATAAGGCTCTGACAAGTCTTGCACAAAAAGAACCTGTTTGAGTTTGTTTAACTCAGCATTTTCTAAACTGAATTATAATTAAACATGGAACAATTTTTTGTTTTTGTTTTAAATCGTAGACCATTTACTAACATCTCAATATACTCCAGTTTTTGAAAACCTGGACTAAATACATTAATTAGATTATTACTTTAATTATAAAGTCTCTATTTTGTGTTGGGTAAAAATTATGCACTATCTCACTATGCTTGTTGATTTATGTGACTGGAAGCACAATCATATATTATGTAATTTTGCTATAATCCTACACACACACACACACACACACACACACACACACACACCTGTGTTTTCCAAGGCGTCACCATACTTTGGCTCAAATTTTCCCTATGAAAAATAGTGTAAACCAGAAGATTTTAAATTAAGAAAAAACTTAATTTACAATAACTGCACATGTTGAGAAACTATAATATGAAGTAATAATATATTTATTTTATTCTTCTTCTTCTTAGTTTTTTCATGTAAAAGAAATCATGAGCAGTAAACTGCTTTTTTGAACTATATCCTTGTCAACAACCACTAACATGTCTTAAATTGCTTTTATATTACATTTTACTCCACTCTTAGATATATAGTTAGGTTTTTTTCTAGAGTATTTTCTAGATAACTCTTAATATCACAGCAAAATTAAGCAGAAGGTGAAGAGATGTTCCATATACCTAGTCCCTTCATAAGCACAGCTTCCTTTGTTATCACCCAGCCCCACCTGCACACCACTTATGTGCCCCATGGTGAAGGCAGAGTGCTCAACTCTTTGAGCCTCAGTTTCTATTTCCATAAAATGAGGATCACACCTGATGTAAAGTTTATTTTATTTCATAATTTTTGATTTAGTTATTTAGTTTTATTGTTTGACAGAGAAAGAAGGAGACAGAAAGAAGGGGGAAGGACCAGAGCAGTCTCCACAGTTGTACATCATCAGTTTTCGACCTAGTTTCCTTCCACACAGGACAATGTGGGACCACACAGGCAGGGAAGCAGGAAAGGGGCCTCCCACATGGGAAGCACACCCCAGTTCAGCATATGTGTCTGCATGGGCCGGTGCAGGGCCGAGATCATGACTCAATCCCGGGAACCCGCAGCCGCAAAGCAAGCGCTTAACCTGCTGAGCCACCCTGGTGGCTTAAAATTTATTTTAGAGATTGGTTACATTGTATGCAAAGTACCTTCAATAGTTCCTGGGACACAGGACGAAATTAGTGTTAGGACCTATAATGCATGTGCACGCACTTTTGTAAACTGTTAGAGAAATAAAATATAATTAGCAATGATCGTTATAATACATCATACTAACTGCTAGAATACTCTCACCTTTAATTTGAGTAGACTTTTTATACAGTATGACAGGAGAGAAGAAACCTGCATTTGAATCTTGCCTACTTGTTTATTTGTCGTATGATAATTGATTAATTTCACTAAGCACAGGTTTCTGGATAATAAAGGAAGTTAGTATCACTTCACTCAGAATTAGGTTTCAATTAGCTGATATTTTAGCAACCATTAGATCAATGCTTAGGTGACAGAAGGTAATAAATGTTAATTTAATTTTCTCCTTATCTCAGAAACTAGTGTTACCATAAACAGAAATAACAAATAAAGCAAATCTTGCCTTTTTAGAGTGTTTACCATGTATTCAATGTCACTTAAAAAGCACAGTGGATTTTGTATTATTCTCTAAGGCTCAGAGCGGCTCGAAGTTTCTAATGCTCCAGAGAGGAGCCCTGGAATCTCGTGTGGTGGTATTATCACACTATAGTTTCTCTGGGCAGACTTGCACAACATTCTTATTACAGCAGAAATGCGTATTCATTTGCCATACATGCTCCATTTTTGTACAGGTTACCGGTACTGACTCTCTAGAGGTAACAACTACCCCCAGGTGTCATCAGAAAAATATGTTTTGGAATTCTGCAACTTAAGTTAGAAACTGAGAGGTTTCAAGGAATATCTTCTTATTAAGAAAAATGAAAGAGGGAGAGAAAATCTCTTATTCCATTTCGGAGTACACATATGTTAGAACTGCCCCCGAGCCAGACCAAGGGCTGTCCCTGTCCCAGACACCAGAGCTCCTCAGAGGCAATCCTGTGATGTGTGGATCAGAGCAACCAGATTCAGGCTCTGGCCACTGCAGCAAGTGTAACCACAGAAAAGGTCAATTTTCTTGGTACTAATAACCAGCTTTCTGGGGAAAATAGACAAGCAGCCTGGTACTAAACGGTTATGCACAAGTACTCATCTTGGGTATCTGAGACCATAGCAGAAAAGCAATGTTTATTGAGTACCAAGCACTCAGGTGTTTTGCAGAGTTGCCCTTATTTCATTCCTCTTCTGACTTGTAAATCGGGGATTATGGTTCTGATGAGGAAACGGAAAGTCAGAAAGGTGAAAAAACTTGCCACAAAATATGCAACACATAAGCAGTTAAGTATGTTCACTCCCAAGATCACATGCTGCCCAATTACTGCAGGGACCTCTGGATGATCTGAAAACACAGCCTAGTTTCTCCACTAATCTGTGCTAGTAAATAGAGCAGCTTCTGAAGGAACAAAGATTACGGCCTTCTCCTATGACTTTATACATACTTACTGTATGGATCAATTCATTCATCGCAAATTTTAACAACAGTTGTCCTCAGACTTATAATCAAAGGCAAGTTGATCCTGACTTTTGGAAAACATGAACTAACTTGTTAAGGTATTGAATTCACTCCACCTAATATCACAAAAGTCTAGCTGCTCTTCATCACTTTCTAATTCTAACCATTTTCTTTCATTGAGAACATTACCAACCCATGTCGGTAGATCATTTTCTATAAATTATGTACAAGTCAAGTAGCAATGTGTAATACCACTACTTAAATAAATATGTATTATTTATAGTGTCACAAGTGAAGTATTGAAAGAAATGATATAATTTTCCAAGAATCCTATTTTGAAAATAACTTGTCCAGAATGCTGAACCTGAGCAATACTGGCTTTTTTCTGTTCTTTAGATTTTTTAGTAATAAATGTGTTATAATAAAATATTTCAAATAAACACTGCATTATTAATGTACCTTATACTTGCCCTAGGGCAGCAAAGGCATAAATGGTTCATTTAAATTCTGGGCTCTTCCTGCAACACACACAGTACTTCTAATAGTTCTGTAAGTGAAGACTGAAGCTTTATTGTTTCCATTTCTACACGAATGCTCCAAATTGATGTGATACCTACAGTATTTAATGTTCTACAGCCAAGTATGAATCTTTTTCCTCTTATTTCTGTGCCAGATATCTATGGCAAAACCAATATTTTTTAGCACGGGAGTATTTTCAAAAGAAAACACATATGGGTGAATATCTTTTCTAGTTACAAAAGATTCCTTGTATTTTTTTTCTTTCCATTTTTCACTGGACTCAAATCAATTTTAAATGGTGGCAAAATGCATGGCTCTTAAATTGTGTTACAGATCATTTCAAGGCCAAGGGAATTCATATAGCAGTATTATTTTGTGCTTTGCAACATTAATAATCTAGAATTATCTGAGAAGAAAACACAATAACAAACTAGTCCCTGCCAGCAATTACTTTTTACCACAGTAGACTAAGGGACAGAACCCCTTTGCTTGCCCATTTTTCAAATTCATATATATTACATTATGCAGTTTCCATTTAATATTGCCTAGTGGTTAATTAAAAATTATGAAGTGGCATTCATTCCAAAGTATTAATCAATACTTGCAATCCATTTACCTTGAGTGTAGAAATCAATTTCTAGAAGTATTATAAGCTGTTTATCTTCTACATCTTTCTGGCTAAGATACTCTTTTGGATCACCATGAAAAACAAATTTTATATCTAAGATTAGAAATTGTAAACTGCCTTTCAGTGGCATAATCATAAAATGATTCTTATTAATAGCTTTCTAATAAAGTCATATTTTACATTTTCTCTATACAGGATTTCAACTTGTTACTGCTGTGTTGAAACATTTCAGCAGACAGATGCACACTGGAGTTCTCTCTAGAGGTCCTATGAACAAGCACTCCAACACAGTCACAATGTTCTTAAACAGATTGGACTTCGTCTGTGGACTCCAAAGTCAAGGTCAGACTAATTCACCAAACAGGCATCCAGGTATGCCAGGCACTGGACAAATATCTCTCCAGGTCTGCAAGTCAGCAAAAGAGTGGAAGTAATCCATCCTCTTAGAGAGGTTCCTTATCCACTGATACACTAGTGTTGTCTGAACTAGGTTAAATGAGTCTTGAGTTTGAATGGGAGAATTTGGGAAAGGAAAGAGGAGGAAAGAAGAGGATGGAAGAGAATGGGAAAAAAGAATAAGACAGCATATTTACTCAAAACTCTATCCATGATTCCTAGTAAGGCTCTCTTCAATAATTACTCCCTAAAGGATATATGACTTATGAACATGTTTGTATATCTCCTTAATAAACGGGAAACTTAGAATAGTGAGTTGGAGTGTATGGTCTCTGAAGCCAAATAGCTTTAGTACAACTCCTCCAAAATCATTAAGTAGCATAAGACTTTGAACAAGTTACATAACCTCTCTGGAAATCCCTTCATCAAATAAAGGTGGATAATAATTGTATTATCTTTCAAGGTTGTGGTGAAGATTAAATGTGTTAGTATGTAAGGTGTTTAGATCAGGTTCCAGCATTTGGTATGTCTTTAAGAAATCTTAGCTATTATTACAATCAAATACTCTTGGCAATTTGAAAGATTTAAGCCTTTGCTGCCTAAACAGGGGTAGGTTTTTACTGGCAAAATGTTTCTCAGGTAACCTCTTTATTCCTGACAATGCTGTAGACTCTGAGGAAGCTTCCATTACTCATTACTTACTTATTAATGGTGATCTTTTAATCAAAGTATTTTGCTAAGCAATGGGGAATGTTTTGTTTGTTTCTCTCTCCTCCCTGCTTCCACCTCCCTCTTATTTATATCTATCTATCTATCTATCTATCTATCTATCTATCTATCTATCTTCTAATTTAATGTATATATCATTTTCTACCTATCTATGATTATGTTCTTAAGGACTTCACTAACAAAGAGAGAAAATGAAAAGATTTCAAGCTATCAAAGTGTGAGTGAAGTTTAACTTTCTGATATTAGGAACTCCTTGAGTTAGAGCCAGATAGGTAGGAGGCAAAACAGGAAATCCCAGGGGAAAAGAACAGTAAGAATAAAGGCAGAGAGCAGGAATTGTTTTGGGTTGAATAGTGGCTCCTCAAAATCCATATGTTAAAGTTCTAATCTCTAGTACTTTAGAAAATAAACCTATTTGCAAATAGAGTTGTCACAAATATTAGTTAAGATGAGAACATACCAGTACAGGGTAGGATGTGTCCTTAACCCTATATGACTGGTATCCTTATAAAAAGAAAAAAATTTGGATGTAGACACATTGCTATGTGAACACTGGACAAGTCAAGACACTGCCAAAAGCTAGGAGAGAGTTTCTCCCCTGCACCCTAAACTGTTGACTTCCAAAATCATGAAATAATAAATTTCTGCTGTTTAAGCCACTTCAATGTGTGATACTTTGCTATGGCAAGCCTAGAAAACTAATATAGGAATAAAGATGGAACATGAAGAGGACTGACCTGGTTTCAGGTGAGAAGAAGTAATGGAAAGTAAACCTAATAAGCCTATATAAGGTAGAACCATTTATGAAGAGATATGAAAGCCAAACAGAGAAGGGTGGACTTTATGTTTTAAAATATGTATACATCTATGTGCATGTGTGTGTGTCTGTATATATGAGTATATATATTTTTTCATATATTCATTTTAGTCAAAAAATATTTAAGCATCCTCTATATGATAAGCAGTTTTAGATAGCTGGGATTCATTGGCCCAAAACAAAATTATCACACAGATAAAAGTTCCTGTCTTTGTGGTGCTTATGTTATAACACACACACAAATACACATGTGCCCATGCACACACACACACACACACCCAAACACCCCTCAGCAGAAATATTTCTTCATATGAATTAGTAAGTAGAAACTCTCTATATAAAACCAATGAAAGTAAAATTGCTTGGTAAGAGAGGTACGTTGTGAGTGTGGTTACTTTTAACCTGCTTGTCTCATACTTCAGTGCCCCAGTAACAGGTCCTTAGCCTCTCTCTGGATTTCTGAGCTTTCTCTAAAGAGAATGGGTTGTGAGGCATTGTCATAGACCAGTGGCAGTGGTGGTAGATTCTTGAAGAGAATAGTAATATGATGAAAGAACTGTTTTAGAAGACTCTTCTGGTGTTGCTATACAGGGTGGAAAAGAATGAAAAGAGATTAAAGACAGAACAAAACTAAGAAGCTGAGACTAGGAATTACTGGGTGCATACTGCAGCATTGCAGTCCTGATGAGAGATATACACCAAAGGACATTTTGAGTAGTGGAACTTATAAATGAAAATATGAAATTTAAGAGGAGACAAACTTCTAAGAATTTATCCTAACAGTTATAGTACTGTGCAAAGATGCATGTAAAAGAACGTACACTATAGTACTCTTCTTACTAATAAAAATGTTAGGATTTATTAAACTATGATGTTATGACTTCATCTATACAGTGAGATATTATGTAGTCATGAAAATATAAGGTAGACCATTTTGCATGCTGATATGGAAAGGCCTCTATAATGTTCATGAAATGAGACTAGTGTGGAAGCAGTAGGTGTGCAAAGGGCAGAGATAGAGAGGAGCAGGTCCACCCCAGCTGCAAGCAGTAAGGAGGTCCCCACTCTGCTCCTGAAACTGACTATATCCGGTATCACTGTGCACTGGCATTTATTAAATGTCAGTGATAAAATACTTTTCTCTGAAAGACCCTTTAGGAGTCTAAGTTTGAAACAGTTGCTGCTGTTACTGTCAAGTTTTAATCATATCTATGTAAATTTCAAATTAGTACACTTTTTACAACTTACTCCTTAATAAACCTTGTGTTCTATTTAGAACTTAATTCAGAGAACTTTCAATTATAAAGTTGACCCCTGACTCAGCAACTTATTTTATGTGGAGAGTAAGAACTCAAGCTCTGCTTTTTGATCTTTTTGATCATTGTGCACGTACAATTATCATTTTGAATCCACTGCTTAAGTGTAGGAAGGAAGGAAGGGCAGAAAAGGTTTTCAAAGAGAGCTTGAACAATCCTGAGCCATTATGAATTTTTGGAACTTCTCACAAAATGTACTAAAATATATATAATGAATTTTCTGGTGTAAATGTGTTAGTGGAAAGTTTTTGCATATGTATTTGAAAACTACTAAAATTTATCCCAAAGAAGAGAAGACATGGCAAAGATTAAAGTTTCTGGACTTTTTGTGAAGTGAGATTATGTGAATCTCTGGAAGACTTCTCTATATGTTTAAGACTGTCTTTAGTTTGTGTATGTATTGTCTTATGTGAAGAAAGTTTTCCAAGATTAAAATTAATGAAATGCACACTTGAGTTAACAATAAGCAAAACAAGTTTGATAAGTTTGGCTACACTTTCAATTAAACCTTAAAGTGCAATATCAATGATAAGTTAGCAGAACTTAGTGCTTGATATAGAACTATTCACTATTGTAACAGACCAATGTGTAGGTATGTTTCTTTTTTAGGCACATATATGCAGTTAAAATGGTTATTTCATTATTTTGGAGGATGCACCAGAATGTTTCTCTTAGTGAATAAAAATAGGGGGAAAAAAGAAGAAAAGTGGAATAAAATTAAAGAAAAAAAAGGAAAGTTTTAGTTATCCTGTGTATCTCCTTTTTTATTTACATTTTTAAACCATGTTTATACTTATATTATTTGGTAATGTTTTAAATAGTAGTTTAAATTTTAAGAGAACATCACCTTGGGACACTGGGTTAGCTCAGTGGTTGAGCATTTGCCTCTCAATCATTGGATCTGGGATTCGACTTCCAGCCCCAGTCCTTGCAACCCCATATGCTAAACTGCAAGCAACTAGCAACTGCAGAGATGGCATGGTGGTGAAGGTCTTTGCCTCCCATACGGCACGCCCCCAGTTCGGTTCCCACCCCATGTGGCTCCACATCCACATGTGTGGAATGAAAGAAACCATGTCACAAGTAATGATGTATAACTATGAAGACTGCGTTTGGGCCCTTCCCCCTTCTCTCTGTCTGTCTGTCTCTCCCTCTTTCACTTTCTCTCAAACAATGAAATAAAATCTTAAAAAATATATATACAAAACTGAAAGTAACAAGAAAAAGAAAAATTCATGAACACAGTCAATAGTGTAGTGGTTACTTGAGAATAAAAGGGAAGAAGGGTGGGAGAGTAGGGAGGGGACATCAAATATATGGTGATAGAAAAAGAACTGACTTTGGGTGGTGAGCACACAATGCAATACATAGATGATATAATGTGGAGTTGTATACCCGGAACCTATGTAATTTTACCAACCAATGTCACCCCAATAAATCTAACAATTAATAAAAAAATGTTATCAAGGATAATGATGGAAGAGAAAAATAAAAAGAAAACAAAATCATCTGGAAAGAGAAATACAGTTGCTAAGGGAGGCAGAAGATGGCAGCATTGATAATTGAAAAGAGATTGCAAGGAAATCAGAGACTAAAAGCTGAGGAAAGCCTGTCAGTCAATGTCTAGGGAAGTAGTAAGTAATGCGAATCAAATAAGAATTGTCTTTCCCTTGAATGTTTCTATTGCTCATCCCTCACCTCCATGAGAGATATTGGAGACAAACTTCACTCTGCAAATGAGTATCCTTATTTTTGAAGGGTGATATCTATCTTTGCTTGCTGAAATCATACAGCATTTATAAAGCTGAGATAAAAAGTTATGTTTCATAAAGCTTTTCCCAACACTCCCATTTGAAACTTGAATTAATTCTGCCTAACTTTGTTTTCTGAACTCTGTTTTATATTTCCCCTAAAACAATTAGCTCATTAATGAAAATTGGCATAAGAAACATGAAGTATCCAGGAGTGATTAAAAATGGAGAAATTGAGAGAAGAGAGGAAAATTTAATTTGGAGAAGATAGTGCATAGTCTTTAATTACTTCTGGTATAGTTTTGATGAATTTTTAACACCATTACATTTGAAGGCACAATTGCCCTAAATCCACGTGCATTTGGAGAAATTCAAGCAGTTGGTGCTGTATGAGGTAAGGCAACATGCAGAGCTCAGGAGAGAGCCAACCTCTGTTTTTATCAACCAATGGCCTGCAAATATAGTTAAACTAGAAACAAATACAAAGGACTCAAAGGCACTTCAGGGACTGGAAAATAAAGACTTCCATACTGAAAACTGTCCAATCACCTGGAAAATGTCCATGAAGCACAATGTTTGTTTCACTAGGTTATCAATAACCAGTAATAACTTTTTCAATCCCACTGAAAAAAGATTTTAATAATTTTACTAATTAAATATTGGCTCCCAGTTATGTTAGAGACATGGCAGTATGAGGTACTGCCCTTGAAGTTAAAACAAGTTGAACAGCTATAATTCAACAAAGGATTCCAGAGGCAACACGCAGCTGAGAGACTTGCTCATCAAAAGGTGGGTGAATCGGGAGATGAACAGGGAAGGAGGAAAAGGAGAAGTACAGAGACAGGGGCTGCGAATGCAGCCTGGAGCTCACTGTGTCCCCCCAAAAGTGAGGATTAAGACTTCAAGTGTACTCTCTGTGGCCCTGCAATTCTGACTGAGTGATCACTGTACAATATGGCTGAACCCAGGAATCGAGGCAAAGACAGAATACAGATGCGTGACAAATGTGGTCTAACAGCCATTATTACCAGGCAGAAAGCAAAGTCACAGAGGTTGGCTACCTCATACCACCCGTGTAGAGCTAGCCTCTCCCACACTCTCCCAGTGTTGTCTTCAGCCCCAGAAGAAACTAGTAGTGTCAGATCAAAGAGAAGAATATCTACAGCCTTGAGAACTGGAGACAACAGTTTGTGAGAAGCAGATGCACACTGCAGCTAATTCCAGTGACAAGGGAGGAGATACAGGAGTGAGGCAGCTGTGGTCTGGCAGTCATTATTACTTAGAAGAGAACAAAGACACAAACACAACAGCAGCCTGTCGCAGCCCACCCTATCCCCACCTTCCATGGCTAATCCCAGTGGGGGAACCCGGTGCTTCTGAAGCACACAGGTCTGTACCTGGCTTCAGAGGCAGCACTGGGATTTCAGGCCCTCAGAACTCCCAACATATTCTTGAGGCTACAGGGGTGGTGCCCTGAAATCAAGGTGCTCAGATCACAGAAGAGATGCCCACCTTCTCAGGAAATCTTCCACTATGAGAAGTTGAAACTGGGAAAAAGAAAATAAAACACTCCAACTCTACCTACTATAAAACAAATGAAAGACTTCATAACAATTTCCTGTAGAATTCATTCCCATTGATGCTCAGAAAGAGAAATAATTCATTAATTACTATGAATGCCCATGGTAACAAGGCAGCTCAGAAAGAAAATTTTAAATATCTCTTTAAAAATATCTTAAAAATATAAAAATATATAACTTAAATGACAGAGAATTCAAAATTGAAGTTCTAAAAAAACCTCAACTGGCAGTTTACTAAACTCAGAAACGAAATCAACAAACCAAATGAATACTTTACCAAAGAGATTGAAATTTAAAACTAAGAACCAAATAGAAAATTTGAGGATGAATAACTCCGAAGAATTAAATAGTGAAATTACAGAATAGAAGGGACAAAATGGAGGAAAAAATAGTGTTATCAAAGATAGAAACCTGGAAATGATGCAGAGCAAAGAAGTGAAAGAATTGAGACTTAAAAAAAAGAAAGAACTCTCTAAGAACTATCTGTTTTTATCAGAAGAAATAATATAATAGGTATACCAGAAGTTGAAGATGAAAGAGAGAGAGAGAGAGAGAGAGAGAGAGAGAGAGAGAGAGAGAGAGAGAGAAGGACACAGAGAGCCTATTCAAACAGTCAATGAGAACTTCTGAACTTAGGGAAAGAACTGGATTTTCAAATTCCAGTAGCAAACTGAACACCTAATTACTTCAATCCTAAAAAGCCTTCTCTAAGACACATTACATCAAAGGTGTAAAAAATTAATGACAAAATATTCTCAAGGCAGCCAGGGAAAAGAAGATGGTAACTTCCAAAGGAAAAACCATTAGATTATCATCACATTTTTCAATAGAAGCTCTAAGCCAGGAGGGAGTGAAATAAAATATTCAAGCTAATGAAGGAGAGAAAATACCAGCCAAGAATAATATATCCAGCAAAGTTATTCTTTAGCTGAAAGAAGAATCAAGACCTTTCCAGATATACAAAAGCTTTGGAAATTTTCCATCACAAAGCCTATAATACAAAAAATGCTGAAGAAGATTATTCCACTTTAAGTAAAATTACAAAAGGTTGCAAAACTATGAGTAAGATTACTAACAGATAGAAGTAGGAAATGGCAACCCCTACACAGAATAGGGCACTACATACTTAAACACAATATAAAGGGTAAAGGAGATAAAATAAATTAAAAAAAATAATAATAATGAAAAGAAAGAAAAGAAAAATAGAAGATATTTGCTAGTGCAACTTAGAAATGAGCTTATAGTGTAAACAGAGGTTATTTGTGACAACAAAAATATAAAAGTAGAGAGAATAAGGGTCTCAATTTGCAAAGGGGGATAAAGATAAGATGCAGAAAAACAAAAGCAAACAAACAACAACAACAAAATTGAGACATATAACATAAAAAGAAGAGAAAAAAGGTGGAAAAATCATAGAATACCCAAACTAAAAATAACTGATAAAAAAAACAAACAAAAACAAACAAACAAA